>JAQFXU010003951.1:0-14720 GCA_034693705.1 Spatulosminthurus flaviceps
ATATCATTTCCTCTACAGTGGCGGACTAAAATCCTCCCCAGAGATTCCCCATGCTTAAGGTATACGGTATAGTGGCAGGGTTTATTAAAAAATCTCCGTATAATGGCATATTTTTGAAGAATTTAGGGCTTTTTAAGGTCATTTCCCCTCCTTTTGAACAAAAAATTGCATATTTTTAGTCAAGAAACGAGCAGATATTACGTTGTATGAATTCAAAATTAAGTTTTGACATAAATCAATGGAATTTCTTTTAATTTTGAGATTATGCCTTCAGAATTAGCATGACCTTAAATCTTAATAGGGAAAATGCATGGAACGCTATATTAGCATCTCTCTATAGTGGCAGAATTTCAGTGATCCCTTGGATGCCACCATATAGGAAATATTCTGTATCTTGATCTAATCGGAATCAAGCTTGAAGCTTACTAATGTGGGTACAGAGCACCACTCACACCAACATGTCGTCAGCGAGAGCGAATGAGGAAGTCAATTTAGGATTTTGTCAAATAGTCAATCTGGATGAAATAAAAGTGCGCAAGTCAACCAGAAAATTACAGAGAAACAAAAATGGCTCAGTTTTTGCAGACACTATATACCCAGAATTTACAATTATGTCGTCTCATAATTGGTTACTACCATAATACGACTCCACACTAGTCCACACCACGGAATTAGATAATCTTAGGAATACTTTTAAAAAATTCGAGGCGGCTCTGTTTCAGAAGTTAATTATTCGCAAAATAACACAATCATGGTACCTTCTTATGCCTTAAAACTTGTGTTCGTCGTTATGCATTACTAGTAAGTATATCTCACAATAACAGCACTTCCCCTCATTTTTTTTCAGTTATATCAGAATCAGAAACTATATTTTTGCTAAAATGCGTAGTTTTTCAGAGAACATTTTAAACTCCCGCGAGTTCTGCCCTTCCCCATGCTGATAAAAATAATACTCTCCAAATTGCAATTATTCTAGTTTGCTAATGGTAAGGAGATACTTCCTTAATCTTTATGCTCTTGTACTATAGATACAAAACCAGGTATGCAAAATGAACTATCAATATTCAATAAAGAATTCTTCTTCCCTCTTTCTCATCGCTGCCCCAGCAGTTCCATCAACTAGAAATTTACGATTGGTATACCCTGGAGTAGAGTACACCGGTTTGTTTTCGAAAACATTTCTTACAGTTAGCATATAGCTATATAATAGCATTAAAGGTACTAAAAGATGGTATATACATGTAGTAAAGTAAAAGATTCTCCACGGATAAATTCTTGAAAGAAACATGGGTTTCAGTTCTTTGCACAGGTAAGCTGAACCAAGGAAATACGCCCTGAAGCAGATTTGTACATTCTCATCTCAAGTTAATAAGAAGTAAGAAGTGTAAGTACTGATGTACTGAAGAAAAAATTGCACCTTGTACAGTCAACCCATAGCTCGCGAATAAGGTTTTACAATGGGTGAGAAGAAATGTCTTGTGCCGCGTATGTTATTCTGTTAGAATTTCTGTTTGTTGCTTCTTAGATTCTTGATTTTATTGTTTGGCTTGTGAACAGTTTTTATACCTATGTAAGTACTTACTTAATTATTTACATGCAGAGGTATTACCACACAGTTTTAAGCGATTTATGCATTAATGCTAGGCATATCTTGAATGTGTATAGGAAATAGACATCCTAAGAGGGAGTCCAACCAAGAGAATGATTACGCAAGTTTCACAAGAATTATTCAGCACCACACATTTCTGATTCAATAATAAATTCTGACGAAATATGCACATAACTTCTAGAGGAAATAAGTTCCACTCTGCTTATCATTTTTTCACTTTGTGCTGGAGTCCTGATTCCAATCAGAACGAAATATTTATAACCTTGGTTAGTTAGAACCGGTAAATATTCTTTACCGGGTTTTGTGTTTTTGGAAAAGGCTTGTATTTATGTGTATTGCTCCATTTTTTTGATTTTCGTTGATGTATTAAAGCCTACATATACAAATCACAAGGAGGGTACATGTGATAATTATAGGTGTTCGTGATAATGGTTTACAAGTTGTAACGCATGAGATATTATTGTTATACTAAAGCGTACGTTTTACGTTGATTTTAAGATGTTTATCACTCGAAAGTTCTCAAAGAATAGATACAATAGAATCGATTCCTGTCAGAGTTACCGTGTAAAAATTCCGGCAAACAAACAACTAAATGTAAAGACGTCAGCGTAGGTTGTAGGGTTAATGTATTGAAATTTATTCGAAAGATGCACATTTTGATAGTGAATGGATGGATGGATTTTTGTATTTAAAGATCATCGGTTGATTTTTCAGAGTCCAGAGAGGCATGTCATATTAAAGTAGTAACATTTTGAGAGGACGTGGTTGCAGGATATTGTTTGTTAATATTAGAAGCGAAGTAATATTACTGGCTTTCTGAAGTGTTGTTTTTTGGGCTAAATCATTGATAGAAACTATCCCATTGGCATACCGTGATGTTAACATTAAATAATATAATAATATTTTGTTGATTTTTACAAGGGGGAAACGGGGCCTCAGTGAATCGAAATATTGGACCGAAACCACCCGGCTCTGCTAAGATATTTGCGATCAAAATGTTTGCTCGAGCCTCCTTTTATCCAACACTTTTATACAATGTTTTCATGGAGAAGGTATCATCACGTAATTGGTATGACCGGATTGATTCCAACGTGATCCTTGGCGCTCTTCCTTTTCGGAGTATGGTGAACACCTTAGAAAAAGAAAATGTCAAAGGAATTATTTCAATGAATGAAGATTATGAATTGACTCTGTTTTCAAATCACAAACAGGTAATGGGAAAAGGGGTAGTGATTGGTTTTCAAATAATAGTCAATAATCTTGAACTGATCGGAGAACTTAGTGTTACTTTATCCCCGCGCATCATATCCAATTGTTTTTTTGTCTATATATTGCAGGGCTGGGCGAATCACGGAATTGACTTTTTGCAACTTCCAACAAGAGACATATTTGAAGCTCCTTGTCAAAATAAGTTGAAACAAGGAGTTGAGTTTATTCAACAGTTCAATGGGGTTGGTACTGTCTACGTTCACTGCAAGGCTGGAAGGACAAGAAGTGCTACATTAGTTGCTTGTTATTTAATGGAGGTGAATAAAAAAAAATAAAAAAATCATGGAACAGGAAAGAACGAGTTTGATTCCATTTACTCTAATACTTATATTTTCTTTTACACTAGCATTACAAATGGAACCCAAAGGAAGCAGTCAGTCATATGTTCCAATGCCGACCACATATTCTACTTGGTCCTAAACAGCACTTAGCAATAAATCTTTTCTACGAAAGCCTGAACATGCGGTCCAGCAGTAATCAAGAATCCAGCATAACCAACCTTACTAAAGAAAGTTCAACATCCTCAGGGACACTTTAATTCAGAAGCATTTTTTACTTTGGAAATCTTTTAATGTAATAAGTACCTATATTCAATTAATATGATGTAGATGCGCATAGAATGATGACTGGTTCCTAAGCATATGTTAAGCTAACGGCATTCACCCCTACCTTATTTTTGGCTTATTTATACCAAATATATGGCCGGTGCCGGTGAACTTTGCCTAAGTGACAAATAAATATTTAAACTATAATGATTCATTCAATCCCGATTACTTTTTTTTATTTCATTGATCTCGTCGATATATACGTGACTACCGAGAATACATTATGTTCGTGCCAAAGCTACCATTCACTTTCCAATGTTCACTGTAACTGTAACTACACATCAACAATATGCATACCGAATAAATACAGAGTAAAGATGTCCCAGGCTACTCCAAATGTTTGCATTCCAAAACTATAATACACCGTCATATTAGTAAATGGTTACAGCTTCCATAAGAGCTTGATCGCATTCACGATTCCAACATCAGCATAAACGAAGTAAATTAGTCCTCCCAGGGTAAGAGTGCTAAGACCATACACCAATGCCAATGCAATTTTGGGAATTACTTCACCAAACACTGACGGACGAACGTAGTCAACGACAATAGCTTCGATACCCCTAAAAGACGAAATAGTCACGTGAGACTTTTCCAAATAATGAATTCAACAGAATCTAAACTACTTCAAGGAAATTAATCAACAATTTACCAATGCGAGTGAAGGGTAAAGGTAAAAGCTAGCAAATAATCCATTGCTTGAGATGGAGCAATGAAAGCCAGAGGTAATACCGGAACCATAATAGCACTCAACGCTCGTTCCGCTGTCCACAGAGTAACATGGGACGAGTGTGATCCTGAATTCCTACTGGGAACTTCAAGGACCGACTTCCCCGATAACAGCATTCCATTGTCATTCTTTTTTTGTAACACCAAACCTCCACATGATGACAGTCTCGAAACTTGAGATAGGATGCTCTTTTGGGTTCCAACACCCTTGGATAAGTATTGTCCTAATGGACCCCGGGCTGTAAAAATAATAATTTAACCTTATTTATGAAATGCCCTCGCTACTTACACTCAATGTCAAATATTGACTCAAAACTTCTTAAAGCAATCCATTACTGAGAATGACTTCAATCAATATAATTATCATTTAATTGATTTTAGCAACAGATTAATATTCAACTCCCCTTTTCGTCTGGCTATCTTTGTTTAAAATTTAGACATTTAGAAGCTGATTTAAAAGTTCATAAGAATGAACATCTGAAATAATAAAATTATATTTAAATTAAACAGGAATAAGCCACTTCAAAAAGTACGTCGCAGGTCGCAGTTAAAGTTAAAAGCTCTTACCGCAAACGGACGCACGATTCAACATCAAAGACATCGTTAGTAATAGTAATTTTACTATAGTTGTTCTTGGGCTGTTCTGACAAACTGCCCTGCTAATATACAGTCAATTAACTACACAATTAAGGTTTTAATTAGATAATTAAAACTGGAATCAGTTTTTTAAAATATCTCATCCAAGTAAATTCGTAGTTACCACTAAAACTTCCGAAACTTCACCTAATAGATGGCGGAGTTCGTAGCTTCTGCGGAGTTCGACTCAGTGGTCAGTGAGTGAGCAAAACACAGTACCTATACTAGTAGTTTTAGTTACACCTTATTTCTCCAAGCACTCCATCAAGGGAAAGAAATATTCTTGTAAACCAACTCTTATTTACTATATATATACATATTCTACTGTTTCATGTACTTTATATTTACGAGTAAACTATGGTTATTTAACACGAGGAACTACTTACTTTCCGACTTGATGAGCTTATGCGTTTTGCACTTATAACGTCAAAAATAAATAAATTGAATTGAGGTTAGCAGAATAAGTGAGTTCCACAGCCGAGACGCATCATAATAATTATTGATTAATTTCTCATTGTAATATTTTATTGTCAGTCTACAACTTTTCGATGCTGCAATACAGCGTACATATACGATAATCGGAATTTTTATATAGTCTGTCAAGTTTGTACATTTTTCTAATATGCTTACTCTAAGAAAAATAACTGTAATAATCCATTATATTTCTTTGGTGACCTGCAAGGAGTACAATATATGAATATGTACTGAAGAAATCTGATTGTGAGAGATTACAAGTTCTTGATGATACTATTACTGAGGGAGCAAGTAAGACCAGTGCCATCGGGCTCAACATCAATAGCCTTGATAACATTATCTTCGGCGACAAGAGCAAACCGTTTGGATCTAATGCTACCAAGTGGACCTGAAAGATCCAACTCCAAATCCAAAGCTTTAGCAAGAGCTCCGTTAGTGTCAGCTAACATACGAACCTATTATATTGTACAAAAAAACAAGGATTTATTAAATCAATTTTTAAACTTGTTTTTAAACTTGTTTTTACTCTGAACACCACAGGCGGACATTGGATCCGGTTGCATAATATTTAATTTGTTTTGGGTTCCAACATACAACAATCAAAACGAATTAAGTAATAGCAGATTTCATTTACCTTGCCATCGGCTTTGTGCTGCTCACCCCAGGCAGCCATAACAAACGGATCATTGACAGAAACGCAAATAATTTCCGCAACTCCTTTGCCCTTAATCTTCTCGGCGTCGCTGACATAACCGGGGAGATGAGTCTAGGATATATAAGGAATATATGGCATAAACATAAACCTATTTTAAGTTTAGGTCTTGGCAAAACGAGGATGATAATGCAAATTAATTTGTTTTAATTTAATACCTTTGAGCATCCTGGAGTAAAGGCTCCTGGAACGCCAAAAACCACGATCTTCTTGCCTTTCCCTAATTCGGCAAGATTAACTTTGCCTCCAGGATTCCCCTCGAAAAGGTCCACACTGGGAAGAACATCACCGACCTGCGATCAACGAACATTAAAATTCACGATACAAATTACAAGAATTTTATTTTTACATAATAATAAATGTTGAAATTCCAGCTTAGCACAACTTAAGTACTAACCTTAGCAGGCATGTTGACTATTGATGATAAATGAACGTTTCTAGAAACTTGATAGGTCGATCGAATAGACGATTGTAAGCCTCGAAGTATAGCCTGCTGCATTTGATGCCTGCTAAAACAGTAAGCGGAAATATCGCATTAATATTAACAACTCAATTTAAATACATTACGTAATGACATTCTTTTCGTGATAACAACTAGCCTTTAGTGCGAGCTATGTCATCAACCACACCAAGTGTAATACTTAACCAGAGTGACTTTAGCTAAATTAAAAAATGTATAAAGATAACTTCAGGAACTGAAAGCAACAGAGAGACACAATGACGCAAACAACTTACCCTGCTTTCACCACAGACAGATATGATATAATTTTGGAATTGAATATATGTATTTTGAAAATGCAATCAGACCACAGTAGCCAGCACTCCGAATGAGTATAGAGATAACTTCTAACAATCGACCGGTCGAAATGATTCCAGCACTGGATTTGTTCACAATGCAATGTTGATCATAGCCATCTATACTGCACCATCTGCAAAAGCAGGATGCTCATGAAAACTGCGGAAGCTCCGTTAGAAAGCGCACAGCCTCGAAATGCATTCCCGTCATGAGCTATGGTTATGACTCTACAAATAATTATACTGACCAAAAGTTGCAACGCTGATTAAAAATTAAAAATATGTAAACTAACATAAATCTATTAAAAAGTTAGAATTATTATCTTCTTCCACAGGTCAAAATGTTGGTCAGACGGAATGATTAGGTATACAGGAGTCCTATATAACGTAATTGCAGAAATGTGGACTTCAGAAAATTCACGTGGACATTTTTATAAATTAGAAAGTCTTCGACACATACCATTTTACATACAGTTCTTCTAAAACTTTGATAACAATCAAAAACAAGCAAAACATTATCTCATACTTACATAGTGTTATGACCAATTATTCAATATTAAAACTCATTGCAGCATTAATAATTATTACCATATCACATACATGAATAATTTTTCATACACATACAAACCCTATGAATATGGATAATAATGCTCGAATAAAAGCTAACCTAAAAATCTATTTAAGCCTAAATTTTTTATACAGTCGCTATCCTGAAATAGCTAACAATGAAAATTTCAAATAATTTTTGGGTGATAAATAAAGAACTTGAACGAAAGCTTTATCCAAATATCCAAAATACTTAGTGTGTCGAGTAATAATGTCTGATCTTGTAAAACTTCTGTCCACCAGACACAGACAGTACGAGAGGATGAATTATTAGGTATAGTTGATAAATCTTAGATGTACATGATGTGAAGCGATCCTGTCCGTTGCTGTAAGTCACAATATATTGGGGTTCCAAATAAGACAATATAGAGGACAAAAATTGAAAACAGGGGATAAATTATAAATATTGTTGACGCTGTCGATTCAAACGGACCGGTCCATAACTTCGAAGAATAATACAATATTCACTTTTAAATCACAACTGGTAATATTATTTAGTATTAAGTCTCTAAAAACAAATCTGATTATTTGGTTTTCCACTGACTTGCGTTCTTACAAGTTTATTAGGAGCAAAAACACTGAAAACGCCACGCAGCTAGTAGTGAAGATGACGTACTGATTCTCACATTTATTCTATACACTTTACGGTGGCAAATAAAAATGGAAACGAAGGCTTTCAGTCTGGTGTTGAATTTTATAGGTACACGTTTACTCCGCTACTGAGTTGGTCGTCGAAAATAAACCATAATGCCTAAAATTCCTACTAAAACAGTGAGTAAGTACAGGTCCCAATTCGGACCGAATGTTACTAAAGGTTGAAGCATGGCATTAAAGTCATTATCAGAACTAAAGTCTAAAGCACCGATGGACTGCAGTGTAGAAACTACAGAAAGTTTCATTAATGCCAGGGCAACAGGAACTTTTGCATCCGCACTTGTCTCCGCAGCCATGTCGTAGAATCTTTTGGCGAGATGAAGATCCTGTTTTAATCCTAGACCTTGCTCATGCATGTAGGCAAGGTTGAACATTGCTTGGGCATTCCTTTGCTGCTCCGAGGCAAGCCTGTAATGGGAGGCTGCTGAGGAATAATCCACCGGAGTTCCCCATCCATAATAATAGTAATCACCAAGACGCACTCTAGCATGAGAATACCCTTGTGCTGCTGCTCGACCCCAGTATTGAAGAGCACGAGACAAAATGGCTTGTGAACCCTCAAGTCCACTTACATCTTTAGGTTTTAAAGGCTCCTGTTTAACACCTCCATCTTCTGTGGCAAAAAATTAAATACTTGTTGACAAAATGGTCCCCCCAAGACATTTACTGAATAAATTTAAAAGAAGTTTTGCTGTGAAAGTGACAATTTGGCATAACTTACTACCTGGGTTATCCTTGCTAAATGCTTCGTAAACTTCAATTCCAACTTCCCCACGTTCTAAAATAAATGCCGCGTTACTCTGAGCAGCCTCGTAGCCTAACTCGGATAACAGCAAGTACTTGATTAGGGCTTGCGAGAACCTTCTTTCTTGATGATCATTCAGAGCTTCAGCCAGCAAAATTCCCCATCGACCACGCTCCGCCACAGTTTTATAAAGCTCTACCGCGGCGGTGCATGACCGCATCATACCTGTACCCGTGGCATGCATTTGGGCCAGATTATAAATAGCTAATATATGACCCGATTGGGCTGCGAGATTATAATACTTGGCAGCTAGTTGGTAATCTCTTCGAACTCCAACTCCACTCATGTACATATTTCCCAGATGAAGCTGACCGTCCACCCAGCCTGCAGACAAAAAAAGGTATTAATTTTTAAAGAAGCAATAAATCGGCAATCAATGTATAAAAAGTCGGAAAATTCACCTTGCTCCGCGGCCATGGTGAAATAATGCATTGCCTTTGAGGGGTCCTTCGGTAATCCTCGACCGGTTAAATACATAAGACCAAGTCCACTTTGGCCAACCGGGCTACCTTGATCAGCCGCACGTTGGAACCACCGGAGAGCTGTGGCATTATCAGCTTGAACGGCATCGTTTCCTTCTAAGTACATCTGTAATGTAAATACTTAATGAGGTCCACGCAACACAACCTACGGGCGCTAACAAAAAAACTTTAATCTCAACCTTTCCCAGGAACGCCATGGCAACTGCACTTCCAGAATCGGCAGCTTTTTGAAAATAGCGGAGGGCTAAGTGATGATCTGGTGAAATTCCCCTTCCTCCTTGGAAATGTAGTTGACCCAAACCAATCTATAAGAAAACAGAAACTACTGTTTTTAGCTCAACACTTAATTTTGAAAAACGTAAATATTTGAGCTACAAAAATATTCTCACCTGAGCTTGAAGGTCTCCTCTTTCTGCCAGCATGGTATAATAATCTAATATGTCCGAATTGAGTACATTTCCATTTGAATTCCCAGTACCTTCCAGTTCATCCAACAGCCTCGTTCTCTGAATTGCTGGTCCAGTTCCAGCGGCACTAACTTCAGACGCTACTGTGGCTGCTACTCTGCGATACTGTTCCAGAGCTTTTTCGCAACTAATAGAAACTCCAATTCCTCCCCAGTATCGATAACCTAAAGCCATTTGACCCCATGCGGACCCAGATACAGCTCCGAAAGTGTAGTACAAAAGAGGGAGTGCAGAATTCAAAGCTACTCCTAGACCGTTCGTATGTAAAAATCCCATCGCCTAGAAGTTCAAAGTGGAAACCAAATGGAATTGTTACGACTCTGATAATAATTATTGCAGTTCAAACCAATGCGAACAGAAACCAAGATAAAATAAGGGTAAAGAGTTAAATATACACTTACAGTTTGAGAGTTTGGGTAGCCCTCTGCTGCAAGCTTTTCAAATTTTTCTTTTGCCCCCAAAATGTCCAAAGGTAGAGGACCCACTAGTTGTGCCCATCCTACTAATTCCATGGCCTTTTTATGACCTCGCAGGGATGCCTGTTGTAACAGATGGTATGCTTGTTCCACATTCTGAGATTTTCCCACACTAGTCAAAATCTGGACACTTGTCGCTGTTCTTGCTGCCGATGGACCCAATAAATCCATCGCCGCATCGTACATTTCTTGAGCTTCGAAGTCCAAATACAACACGTTACACGTTACCTTTCCACTGTAAACCCTTTAAATTTCAAACCACAAAAATATCGCTAAAGCAAGACTTACTCTTAATATGCTAATCATACCTTGGGAATCAACTGGTTCATCATTAGGTGGTACTTCAGGCTCCTTCCTTAATTCCGATCCCCCCAATTTTTTTGTTAAATCCGGCGGTGGCACAATTTGAATGACTTCTGGTGGTCCAAATTTGATTTTAATAATATTTGAATCATCTGCAATGTCTTCATCTGAGTCCGCTGATTGATCCTTCTTATTAAGAGACTTTATGCTAACTTCCGAATTATCATCGCTAAAAAACGACTTTGAGGGCGGACTAAATTCTGGAGTTTCATCCGCCTTTATTCCTGAAGTTTCTTCATCATGACTTGATACTCCTTGTGACTGCTTCCCTCGGTACTGTCCAGCATTCGTTCTGGTCCCCGCAGAATTACTGTTGCTATCATCTTGGGATTTCTGTCGGTCGTCCGTAGTTGATGGAGGTGTAATTTCAATTTTACTCTCAACCACACTAATATCCAACAATATTACTCCCAGTAAGAGGAGAACCAATATTAAACGGTTTCTCATTTTCTTCAGCCTTCGTCTTTTCGACTAGCATATGTGTAATGTTTTTCTATGTATCGTTCAGATCCCCGTTTTTCTTTTATCCCGGTTATTACGTCTTCATAATTTTCATCCAAATATTTACCTACCACCGTCCGTACGCTTCTACCAGTCAAACTAGATGGTTAGTAAGTATACTAATTCAGATCTGCAAAAACAAGAGACAATCTTTAGGAAGCTGACAGATGACAGGGAACAAAATGACAACATCGTAATGTCAGCAAAATAATTATACCAAGAATACAAAGACACTTGTCTTATATGCAATTCACTAATTTTGAGCTGTAAGAATCTGATTAACCTTAGCAAACTCATTTATATCTAGAATTACTTAGCTCGAGTAAAATACTGACTTAATTATCATTGCCTCCTCACACTTTCCAATTTCCAGCAGGAAAATAATTTTTCCTAATATCATTTACCAACTTCATTTAAATTATCAACTTCCTCCCTAGACGTACTGGTAGATCGGTCACTGGCAGCTTTTAAAAGGTTATTAAAATGCAGTTGGTCCCGCAATCAGAGAAGGGTTATCTTGTCAAGTAGTTGCATGAGGGGGCAATCCTGCAAACTTTTTAATTACCGATTTAATAAAGGGATCGACCTCTGGATTCTGACGTCCTTACACCTTATATAATTGATGTCGATAATACTGTTGTAAAATTATTACCACAATAATAATAGATAATATAATTTTACGCAGACATAAAACAGAAATACATTGATAATATTGAAAGAAGTCACATCACAAATCACAATCACATCACAAAGTATAGTGACTTGGGATATATACTAATTCGTAGGTTTACTCAAGTGCGAATCTCCCACAAAATTCGCTCGATCTAGCCACGTCTACCGTGAGCGCTGAGGATGTTCATTCAAACCACTTCACGTTGGACACGTGTGTTTAGTAACTTAATTGAAACTGTCAAATAGCAGTAATATTAATAATTATAGCACTTCAACATTCCTGTTGTCAGCTGTATCATTTTTTTAAACCTACAGGAAAGTTCTATTGCAAGATCTTATGTCCTAATAACTGTAAATAGCTGGGAAGATTATGCAATCCAACAGTCAATGATGCAGAATACATGTGTTGTGTTGCTAGCAATTTCAGATCAATGTACATGTATACATGCTCACAAATAAAATTCAAATGCAGCCAGCGGAAGAGCTAAATGGTTTTTTAACAGCAGTATGATTAAATTATTTCCATTTATTTCATGGATATTGGATATAAAATGAATTTTATACATAATTTTGTGTTGACATTTGAGCGGTAGAGGACGAAGACGCGATCAAATGCTCTTACAATTTGTCGTAAAATTAATCAAACCAGGATACAAAATCTCAGAACATATGAGGATACAAAATCGAGGTACAAAATAATTAATTATTGCAAAATTGAAGTTCTTTAACTGCTAATTATACCTAACCAACTGAATTTTAATGAATGAGATGTCGAGTTAGAGATAGAGAGATCAAACACGAGAGGGTTAGAACGAATCGCTTCCAGAGAATACGCTTTCGGGACCATGCCTCACAACAGCCTCTAGAGTTCTCCGCATGGAAGCGTCAAATTGTTTGTAATCATCCTCCTGTAAATTTTTTAACAACAAATCCATATGGTTTAATCGATGTTTATGTTAGCTGTAATGGTAGATGTAAGTAAAATATACTGAAAATTAATAGATGATCTGAGTGACGACGACCAAGACAAAACTATTGATTTTCAACAGTGCCCGGGTTAAACCGCCCACAGGATATTGTTAAAAATAAACAAAACCAACGCCGGTTTTCCGAACATGTTGGTTACTTAAGAAAAGACTGCATTACATTATCATAAATACCGTTTGTAAATTTCCACTTACTAATTTGTTTGAAAGGGACTCCTCCAGAAGTTGAAAAACTTGGGATATCGTATACCCATCAGGTTTTTCAGGGTATCCGAATTTAACAATAGTACAATTCGGGCTTAGTTCTTTATGCAACAGCCTGTGGAAAATCATGAAAATGAATCTTATTATACCCTCAATTTCGGAATTCAAGTAAAAACACTAACAGAGTAAACAAACAACATCATTTTACCAAGGATCGCTGTTGCGCTTTAAGTTTTCCAAAATTTTGTAGCAAACGAAGCATCGTGCCTTGTACGTTGGCTCATTTCCTTCATAAACTAAGCCTGCCATAGCAAGCTGAAACATTGTAATAGTTACTTCTTTAAAAAATGCATCATTACAAAATCCAAACGTTTATTATTCTAACAATGCCAACAAATTTTGAAAGGCTTACATTGTGGGGCGAACACACATCTAACTTGCCATCAAAGGGCCAAACATTTTTAAAACTACTCAATCGCTCCACATACATTATTCCTCCTAAATTTTTCTTCTTGCTGGCGTTCTCTCCAGACTCATTGGACACTATAAAATTAATCAAGAAGTTAAACTGGGATCACATTTTCCGGTCTTATCTTAGTCGGATCGATAATAAACATATGAAGTTGTCATTAAACCAGTTGTACTCACTTGTTGATGTCTCAGAAAACTGAGCTGCCGTTTCTTCGGGAATATTTCTCTCCTGATTAAGGTCTGTCATTTTGTCTCAGTTCAATGACGACCCGATGGTTCCAATACGCAACGATGGTAAGCTCGGATTCAATAATTTGTAAATTTCCTACACGATCACCTGTATAATAATAAAAGATGATATTAGTAACTTCATTTAATACTCAAAAATGGTCTCATATATATGTGTCAAATATAATCATACTGCACAATTCATCTTTCCATTATTTTGCCTAGCAGCTTACAAAAGACGAAATACTGTCATTCAAACACTTGTTGCCAATCTGCGAAACTTTTCGGATTCACAAACTCGAAAGTTTATGCATATCATAACTTGTTAGTTACATGCATACGAAGCACACCGGAATCGCAGTTACGCTAAAATTGAACGTGTAATAAGTCAGTCATAAACCGCCGAATGGCCGAAGCCACTTTTGTTATAAAAAGGGAATAAAACCCAAGCATGTTTTTGAATCAGTAAATGCAGAAACTATGGAGGAAGGTAGCCAGTATAGTCTTAAGTAGTGTTTTTAGCTATAGCGTGTTAGCACTTTTAATCAAATTAGAATTCAAATGGTAAATTAAATACATTCAGTTTACAATATGATTTGCGATCATATAAGCACTCTATAATTTCAGGAAATTATTTAAACACACGCTTACCTTGGTAATTTCTCACTAACAGATCCGTACAGGGTCCTACACACTCCCGCAAAGCTGACAATAAGTTGTTACTTGTTACCATCACCGACAGCCGACAGACTACAGTGCAGTATACAGGGACTTTGAAAAGGAAACAGTCAAGTCCGTCCAATGTCTTTATGTATCTTAATAGCTGCATCGCTGCATGCTTTAATACGCGACTTATACATGCGTTGAAGATGAAATTGAGGAGAGGCAGACCCTTATGCATATACAAATGATATATCGTCGGCGAAAGTCCAAAAGGAGCTATAATTTTCGTAACGTTATGGGATATACAAAATTATAG
>JAQFXU010003952.1:0-14717 GCA_034693705.1 Spatulosminthurus flaviceps
ACAAACTCATCAGCACTGTTATATATTCCCAGAAGAAAACGTTTTTCGCATTCACATTTGGGAAAAAGTAACCCATATGCACCTCATGAGTGGAACTCATTAAAAATATAAGGATTTTGATAAAGCTTTAATAAAATTTTACATAAGTTTAATAATGTTATAAAATTTTAAAAAACTGTCAAAATATGCAGTTGAAAATACTGTAACTTTGTTAACCCTTAAACCTTTCCCTGCTTGTAACTTTTGAACGGATAATTAGTCTCGGTGCATTGAAGTTTGTCAATTTTTAAAGATCTTTAAATTCGCTTTCAAAATCGCCATTGTGTGTATTTGTATCTTTCAAAGGAGCGGAGATGTGCGGGGATGAACTTAATCAAATTAAACGCGGTTTTCCAACTATTCTCCATCAAATATGCATCCTGCACTCTATCATCCCTCCCTTCCAACATAAAAATATGAGCACTGACGATTTTGAAAGAGAATTTTAATATCTTTCAGAATTGCCATACATCATGAGCTATTACAAGCCGTGCAGAAGACACAGGGAGAGAAAGCTAGAAGACTTTCCCCATAACAGCACAACAGGGTGGGCCGCCAAGATAGAAGATCCGCAATGGTAATTTTCATTTTTTGGCTTTGGCTGTAACTTTTGATGCACGCATCGGTTACATACGTAATTAACGTAATTTTCCTACATCATTATGAACAGGTTGAATCAATGAAGTTATCATTTCAGCAATTAGTGGTTCATACAGAATAGCAATCAATCACTTGTATAATTGAAATAATTTTACCCTTAAAAATACTTGTCAATCAATTTTGAATTATGTGCTGTGTCGCGAGGCAAATGCCATTATGGTATCAGTGAAATAAATATTTGCTTTCTTCTAATTAATAGTCCGTGTCTAAAAACCCCATTCAAGAAATTTTTATGATTTTGCATATTGTAAAAGTAGTAACGTACAATTAAAACTCTTTTCCTGATTTCTAGTAAAAATTATAATTTGAACTCAAATATTTGAAGTATGTGTGTACAAGGAAAGATTTATATTCCAAATATTGGCATTTTTCTGTGTAGTAAAGACCAATTTGAAATTGAGGACAAGCAAGGTTATGGTATGTATTTACCAATTTTACTCACTTACTCGGATTGTCTTGCGTTGGAGTGGATTGCCATGTACAGCTTGAATGCCATGTAAAAAATTAATACTAGAAGTGGCACCGCTATGATATTCAAATCGCTTTGCATCTGCGTGAACAGTTTGAGGGGCAATAAGCGGCTTTCACAGAACCTGCTAAAGTCGTTCATATAGCTTTGAAACCGATCAAAGAATTTATAGTACAAGTGAGATATTCAGCAGATTTAGAGTCTCCAGGCTTGTCAACATTTTTTAAGACAGACATTAATAAAACAAGGGAAAGGTACCAATTTTCCTACAAGATTTCATAGGGCAAAACAGTTTTGTAATTCAAATGTGAGCCATACAAATGTGTAAATAAATATAATTTTTTCAGAGGGATGGAACAATTAATTTTGCCACAAAACACCAAAACACAGACCGGGGATAAGCGCAGTTTCATTTTTATTTTCCTGCACAACTTCGAGGCATTTCATGCGTTGTTTCAATGGGGACAGGGGAAAGTTTAAGCGGCGTTGAATCCTGAATTTTTTTCATGAAACGTTGGATAAAATCGGATTTTGAAAAAATTATCATAGAAGAAAGATCATATTGTTTGACCTCAACGCCGTTTGGACTGTTGGAGTTTCGTCAGATGCGACGTTCAACGTCGGAGGACTAGATGTCACCTTCTTGGCCATTTGCGATTGCATTATTCAAGAACTGGACGGCAAACGCAGTTGAAACAAAACAGTTTACGACTGGATTTCCCAATAATTGAAAGTTAATCGTTTGACGCCGCTGAAAAAATAAAATTACTCTCTCAAGACTCTTTCAGGACTCTTTCAAGTCGTATTTTATTGTGTACTCTTGTTTGTGTTCCCTGTAAATGTAGGCAAGTGGAATTTTGGAAGCTTCGTTACACACCGTCCCTTCACTTTCTACGTCCACTGGTCTATTAGTCCATATAGACCTGAATTCCAGCTCTTTCAACATCAAGATAAAAGATGAAGGGCTGAATTTATAGTCATATTTTAAATTGAAGGTGAAACTTCAAAAGGAGTCCAAGTTCTGCGCACTGTAAGGAACTTGAGTGAAGCGAAAGTGAATTATTGTGTTAGTGACACTGTCTGAAGCTGAACACATCCGAAGAAGCAGCAAAGAATTAAGGCGACATGGAACTTTTTCAACAAAGACCCATTACCTGCTCAAGATCAAAACAACTACCTTATTTAGAAAATAATGACGAATGTAAAGGAAAGAAATGTGAAAATGACAAACTTCAAGCCTACAAGGGTCGGAATTGAGAGGACGCATTCCAAGAAGGGAACATATGCTATTAAAAAGGGGAGAAGCATTATCGAAAAATTGTGTGAAGCCACAGAAATTCAATTTTTAATAGATTCCCACAATGAAGGACAGATCAAAAAGGTTCGTTAATTGCAAAGGATTTTATGTTGACGCGGTTTGAAGAATTCTCACTGGAACGGTCTGAAGTAAACTTGATAATTAAAAATGATCACTAACGCGCAATTAATTCTGAATTACAAAGACAATTTAAAAAAATTATTTCCAGGTCTTCCATACATTGATTGAATGGTGAAAAAATAATGGCTTTTTATGTTGGAGGACCCTGAGACGTGTAAGCAAGGCTGGGAACGAGTCCGTCGGCTATTGGTTTCCAAAAAACAAATCCTAGCAACATGTACGAGTCTGACCATTCGAAAACGGGGGACTTATTCAGGGGAAGTTTCGCATGGAAAGGTGAAATAAGATTACACGCGGATACCTTCTCCGAACTAAGTTTTATGGCTTACATCCGAGAATTTCTTGGTGAGTACCCCGTGATGGAGTTTACCTTACACTATGATGAGCGTTTGCCCAGCGATTTGCTGAGCCCCCTCAAAGAAATACATACTAAAAATTCCCTCAAAAACTATAACACAGTTGGAAATTAATCAGACGCACTTCTACACAAACAAGCTCAAAAAATTAAATTTGAAAGAGTTCAGATTTAAAATTTTTTTGTTCGGCGGCTTGTTTTTTATTCAGGAAAATGCCTGTTAATTGTTTTGAGCCGGAAAAATTTCAATCACTTGTCTCATCTCATACATATAAGCTTAGCAAAGGCATCAAAGCAATTTTGATGCTTGATTTTGAACAGCAAAAGTGTAGGAATAAATAAAATATTGTTTTGCTCATGTTGAAAGAGCTACAAAAGTAGGAGGAGAGAATAGAGGGCCGGACATGATTTGGTTGTTCAAGATAGGAAAGTTTGGAATGCAATGCTTTTGCTTGGGTCACATTCATTTCAGTCGCTTTCATCACTTAGCTGTCAGAATTTAAATACTTTTTCACATTTCAAGGAAGGAGATGTGAGGAAAGATTTCTTTGAAAGTATGCGTAAACAGCCTTACCCAATGCAAAGTCTACTAATTGAAGTGGCCCTTCCTATTATTTCCCTCTCCTTTTCACACTCTTCTGGAAAAACAATCTATTTATTTACATGGACTGTAAAAGCAAGAGCATTATAAAGGGGGCCCTAATATGTACTTACAATAAGTATTTATAAAATATAATAAGCATATATAAGTACGCATGCATAATACAATTGCTAAACTGATATTCAGAGCACAAGGGGGAAAATGGGACCTTCCGACACTGAAAGAGTTCAATGACAATTCAAGGCTTCAAGTCAAGACTTAATCCTCTCCATGAGATGAGTCTTCAGTCTCCCTCAGCTCCTCTTCCTTTGAGCCCTCGTGGTTTGAGCTCTGTGACCACTTGTTCTTCAGACGAAAGTCCTAATGTTATTGAGTTTCCTTGTATAATTTTACCTACCGTTGACATCACACAAAGGGATAACAGCAAAAAATATTCAGGTAAATTAATATTAAAGCGATTAGTTAATAAAAACCACAAAAAGTTCATGTTATTATCGAACTTTTAGTTAAATCCCTCGACGTCAAAATAGCTTTGATACTCTAGGAACTTTGCCAAATTTACAGGCGACAGAGAGAAGCTAAAAAATTTACTTTGTATTTGCTTTCTGAATAACTGGACTCCCAAAATGAACTTATTTCCACTTAATTCAGGATCAATTCATCTTTTTTGTTTTAGAAAATCCAAGGCAAAATAAAAATGGAAGCTACGCCTCACCAGGAGAATCCCAGGAAAAAGCAACGCGTGGAAGAGGATTGCCCAAATGGTGTCAACCATGAGGAGCCTGAATCACCTTCACAACCTGAAGACCCACAAGGAAAGGCCCTCTCAAATCATTTAGTAAGTAAAATTATCCGGACCCAGTACAAATGCTGAAGTATAGGAATGATCCGAATAGAATATTTTAACCCTTTTTTTCAGGTGCTGAAAAATACATTCAGCTTTTTCAGTCCTGTGGACTTGGAAAGTTGCAGGAAACAATGCTCGCTCTGGAGGGGAGTGGCTAATGGTAAGCCCTTGAATTTCTTCCACTGTGACATCGAAATTCAGACCAACCAAGGATGCAAGCCAATTATTACCCTCACTAAAAAATCTCGTAAGAATTCACTACGTCAAAAAAGAATTGCGTATAATTTTGAAGGTTATAATTATACATATTATTCCTGTTGATAAATAATGTAATTTTGAAACATGCAGAACTACGGCGATTGACGTTGTGCCGAAGTAGTGCCTTTCGATTGGCAGACCCTACCAATGTTTACCGAACCCTCAGTCCTGTGGCCAACGAATTCGGCTTCCAACTCCTTCCACGTTTGAAAGTTTCTGTGGGAATTATGAAGGACAGATCTTGGAAAGGTAACTCGTTTGGAAGCCTTGAATGATATCATATCATATTATTAGTGAATTAATATTATCTAATTTTTTCAGCAATCAATACCACATTGATGTCCCTGGTTGAGTGCGGTAATGTTGAGATTCTGGAGCTTTATCCCAAATGAAAATGATGACGGGTGAAAACGTGGGTTTCAAATCTAATTGAGATGTGTTGTGGTACAACCTGCAGTGTATATGCAAGAACCAGCGTCTATGATTATGTTGTTGTATCCTGGACTTTCATAATAACATTGTTCTAAATTTACGTCGAAGTAAGTTCTTTAGTAATTTGTTTAATTGTACTAAAGAAAACATGGCCAAATGTTTTTGCAAAACAAACCCATTTTTTTGCAGTACAAAATGGAGTTACATGTTGTATTGTATGACTTTTTAATAGCATCATATTGTTTCCATATGTGCATATAAAATGACTCGTCTCCCCCACTTACAAGCAACAAGTGAAATAGAAAATTACGGATTATTTGGATGTGTGTCAAATTTGCATAATAATTGGAAATAAAATATTGGAAATAATGAAAATTGGTGAGCAAAGCGTAATTATTGTGCACATTTTTATCATGATACTTTGACAAAGTCCTATTTTACTTTATAAGTCCCCCAGACTCCCATCTCTGATCATAGGGCCATTTTTAAAGGTTGAGAATGAGAGAGACTCCAGTTGTGAACGCAACGAATACAAAAAATGTTCTGTGATGAATTTGACATCTGAGTCAAGCAGTTTGATCTTTCAATTCCTGGATTTTGTCCGGTAAATCAAATGCTTAAGGAAAGATTCCAAACCGATTGGGAAATTCACAGTAGAAATAAAGGGATAGATGTGGAATTGTGTAAAAACTTAAAAACAAAATAAAAGCTCCCTAAAAGCAAACGATATTGGAGAATATTTTCGGAGCAATGTACATATTTGCAAAGCATGGGATAAGCATCGAAGTCATAATGGTTGTAAATTACTCTGTATATAATTGTAAGATAATTATTTATTATTAAGTCCCTTCCTTGGAAGAGTTTTTACAATGCAATGGCGATTCTGTGACAATATGTATTCGAGGTACCCTTATTTCTATACTCACGAAGTATTGTAACCTAAAGTAGTAAACAGAGAACCCTAATTTACCTACTTGCGTTTAACAAATGTCAAAATATTCAGTGATGCTAGCAAATTTTGAATACATTTTTGAATGGGCTTTTTTGTATTTAAATCTTTTTTGGGTTGCTTTTTCCCAAATAGGAATGTGGAAAACCTTTTTGTATGGGAATGAATAACAGTGCTTATGACTTTGTAGTACTGAACAAGAGGTGCACATTGGTGTTGGTTACAGGGTGGTCGGATGCATAACACGGGAGTTATCGGAGTTTTTCGGTTTTTTCGTATAAACCAAAATTACTCGAAAAGTAGCTAACCGATTTTGACCAAACTTTCACCATTCTGTAGCATTTATGATTCCTCAGATCAAAATTTTTTGGTTTTTTGAAATTTGAAAAATAACTTCGAAATTTTGGACGTCAATTGCGAAACCAAAATTCCCAATTATTGAAAAACATTAAAAGTTTGGAAATAAACTTTCAAAATTCAGAATAATTTTTGTGAATTTCAAAAAACCAAAATAAGGTGATCTAAGGAATAAAAAATGCTACAATATGGTTCAAGCTTGATCAAAATCGGATGACCAGTTTTTGAGTAATTTTGGATTGAACGAAATTTGGGAGTCATCGGAGATTTCCGGTTTTTTGCTGATGAATTTTGTGCAAACTGAAATAATCGCCTTCATTTCCGGGGGAAATCTACTAAAGTGGACATAATTAAAATTTCACTGAAATTCTTACAATTTCATTGTAAAAATCATTGATTTTGAAGTTTCAGATGGTCAAATGGGAGAAATGTTTCCGAATCGTGAAAAATCCAATTGGATTTGAAAATATCAATGTTTAGGTGAACGAAAACTATGGGTGGATTTAAAACATTTTGATTTAATCGACAGTCCCCATTAAAATCTCAACTGATAAAGACACGTTGAAAGTCTAGCGGCTAGACTCTAGCCGAGAGGAAGCAAAGTAGCTAGCTCTGCCAATCTTGATTATTTAATTGGTTCAAGGCCACTCTTACGGGGCAGAGAGCGCACGGTAAAACTCAAACACAATTGATATGAGCAGTGGAAACACTAGCAATAACTTTCTAACATGTAAACCGGTTTTGGTGCAATAATGGGCAAAGTGTTGTGCCAATGAAAGGCAAAGTGTTTCATTGGTGTCTTATCATGAATAAATCATGAAACATCCCTAAGCATCACTTGATGCTCTTCAAATCCTCATTTTTACTTATTAATTCTCTCAAAGCGCTAAAAGTTAGACACTGCAAGCATAACGTAACAAAGCTCATTATTAGCAGAGCAAAGGCTCCACAGCACAATTCGTGATTCAACTTGAAGAGTGTTGGATTAAATAAAATATTTTTTTGCACAAGGACACGTGTTGAAAGAGCTACAAAAGTAGGAAGATAGAATAGAAACCTGGACCTGGTTTGGTTGCTCAAGTTTGGAATGCGTGGAATGCAATGCTTTTGTTTGGGTCACATTTATTTCAGTCACTTTCATTACTTAGCTGTCAGAATTTACATTTCAAAGAAGGAGATCTCAGGAAAGATTTCACTTGAAACTTAAACAACCTTGCCCATTGTATTGCGTACTAAATTAAATGAGTTTTGTTGGTATTTTCCTTTCCCTTGTCACACTTAATCGACTCGTCTGGAAAAACATGTCACTATTTAGATACACGGACTGTAAAAGCAAAAGTACATAGGCCCTTATAAATATGTACTTAATTAGAATAAGTATGTATAATATAATAAGTTTATTTAAGTATGTATGTATAATACATGTATAATACGGTTGCTAAACTGATATCAGAGCTCAAGGGGAAAAATTGGTCCTTCGGATACTACAAGGCTTCAATGACAATTCAAGGCTCAACTCAAGTCATCTCATTTAATCCTCCACTCTCCCTTAGCTCATTGTCAGTCTTTCTTGAGCGCTTTCTTCAGACGGAAGTGCTAATGTTAACCAATTCTTAGTTCTTTTATAACTTTACCAACCGTTGACATTACCCGAAGGGATGACAGCAAAAGCTGTTCAGGTAAATTAATATTAAAGCGATTAGTTAAAAACCACAAAAAGTTCATGTTATTATCGAACTTTTAGTTAAATCCCTCGTCGTCAAAATAGCTTTGATACTCTAGGAACTTTGCCAAATTTACAGGCGGCAGAGGGAAGCTAAAAAAAATTGACTTTGTATTTGCTTTCTGAATAACTGGACTCCCAAAATGAACTTATTTCCACTTAATTCAGGATCAATTCATCTTTTTTGTTTTAGAAAACCCAAGGCAAAATAAAAATTTGCCACTGAATTTTAATTTGAATCTCCGGCCGTAAAAACGACTTTCACACTCAAAGAATAATTGAGACTTGAACTTTTGTCGAAAATACAGGCCAAGGAAAGAAGTTATAATTGTTGTATTTGCTTTCTGAACTTCCAAAATGAACTTATTTCATTAAGTACATTTTTCCGCCGTGAAGGGAAGAATATTTTGCACTTCATTCAGGATCAATTCATTTTTCTTTTTAGAAAACCCAAGGTACAACAAAAATGGAAGCTACGCCTTACCAGGAGAATCCCAGGAAAAAGCAACGCATAGAAGAGGACTACCCAAATGGTGTCAACCATGAGGAGCCTCAATCAACTCCACAACCTGAAGACCCACAAGGGATGGCCCTCTCAAATCAATTAGTAAGTAACATTTCCCGGACCAAGTACAAATGCTTAAGCACCGGAATGATCCGAATAGAATGTTGTAACCCTTTTTCAGGTGCTCAAAAATATATTCAGCTTTCTCAGCCCTGTTGACTTGGAAAGTTGCAGGAACGAATGTACGCTCTGGAGGGGAGTGGCTAATTGTAAGCCATTGAACTTCTTCCACTGTGACATCGAAATTCAGACTAACCAAGGATGCAAGCCAATTATTAATAAGCTTACTAAAAAATCTCGTAAGAATTCATTACGTCAAAAGAGAAGCAAGTATAGTAGATTTGAGGGTGCTATCAAAACGTTGGAAGAAGCTCCCTCCACTCTGACGCTGGTCCTGAGCCTAATCGTCGATTTCAAAATTGACGTTCAAGACGACAGGGTTGAATACTTCATCTCAGAGTTTGGACATTTTGTTCAACACATGGACTTTGTAAGATGGCAAACACTTCCTCTCAATGTGTTCTGTGAATTTCTACTGAAGTTTCCAAACCTCCGGAGCTTAAAATGTTCCGCTATCAAGCTTACGGAAGACCCAGAAAATTCAGTGTTTAACCCGGAACTACTCAATAATCACCATTTAAAACTGAAGAAGATTAACATTGGAATGTGTCAACAGTCTCCCGCAGAAACTCTTTGGAAGCTTTTGAAAATTGCACCAAATCTGGAAGAAATAGAAAACTTGCCCATTTGGTTAATCAATGCTATTGAAATGGCGGAGAAAGGACACGCGGTAAGATCCGTAGCTTACCATTACACTGAATTGGAGCAATTTTCTCAAAACGGAGTGACTGTTTTGTCAGCTTTTGAAAAATTGGCTCAGTTGAAGCCAAAATTGTCTTCCTTCTCCTTCCTTCCAAGCGAATCATCTTTGGAGGAAGATACTACAATCGAAAAGATCAAGCCTCATGTGCTATCCATTTTACAAAGCAGTGCTGAGAGTTTACGGTCCTTTCATTTGGGCCTTGCAAAGTCATTTGAGTTTCAAGAAATGGTCCAATTTGAACAGGTGAAAACGCTTGTTTTTTTAGCTAATTTTGATAAACGAAGTTGTTTCCTAGGTGAAATTTCACTCAGCGAAATATTCCCAAATGTCGACGAAGTTCAGTTTTTGTTTACTATGGATCAAAATTCGATCCATGGTATTTTACCTGCGGGGGGAAATTCCTTCTGGGGATCCCAAATAAAGCGGTTACATGTGTTGCACCTGCACAGACGTACCTTACAATTGCTGGGAAGTACGTTTCCACTAATTGAGGATTTGACATTTGCCGGCTCCGCTTGGGATTTAGAACAGCATTTGCCGGTGATGGCAGAATTGTGGCCACGGTTGAAATCTATGACCGTCATTCTTACAAATGGGAGTGATGTTAGACAATCGAGACGGGGGAACTTCGACTGTGCCTTCACGGGCATTTCACGGGAGGTTATCATTCAACTATACGAACCATTAGAGAGAGAATTCTCTGCTGCTCAGATTGAGCGTTTTAAAGAGGAATCCACCATCGCGAAATTTAAAGGTAATCATTTGAGCCTAAGTTAGAATAGATAAATAAAGCAGTTATACCCTTAGTATATAAATTATTTTAAAATGGTTGGCATTTAACATTGAACATTGCTTTTGATAAATAATAAAATTTTGGATTCTTCAGAACTACAGCAATTGACATTGACCCGCAATGGCAACTTTAAATTGAAAAACCCTACCAAAGTTTACCAAACCCTTACTTCTTTGACCAACGAATTCGGCTTCGAACTCCTTCCACATTTGGAAGTGTTTGTGGGAGTTATGATGGACAGATCCTGGAAAGGTACTAGCTAGTTTGGAAGCCTTAAATGATGTACATACTTTTATTGTTAGGGAATTAATACTATCCAATTTTTTAGCAATCAATTCTACATTGATGCCCCTGGTTATGGACAGCAATGTAGAGATTCTGGAACTTTATCCCAAATGATGAAGGATGAAAACGGGGGTTTCAAATCTAATAGAGATGAGTTGTGGTG
Organism: Spatulosminthurus flaviceps; assembly: GCA_034693705.1. Classification (NCBI taxonomy): domain Eukaryota; kingdom Metazoa; phylum Arthropoda; class Collembola; order Symphypleona; family Sminthuridae; genus Spatulosminthurus; species Spatulosminthurus flaviceps. The sequence goes on from JAQFXU010003952.1 coordinate 10,758, forward strand.
CGACCTGCGGTGCATATGCAAGAACCAGCGCCTATAGTTGTAAAATGTAAAGACAATAATTTTAAGCTTGTTGAAATTTTTTGAAAAAATATTTGGATAAAGGGTCTTTGGTAATTTGTTCCATATTGTACTAAAATATGGCTAAATGTATTTGCAAAACAGGTCCAATGTTAACAATAGAAAATGGAGTTGTTGTATTGATGACTTTATTGGCACCATGTTATTTCCATGTGAGCATGAATAAGAACGGATCTCTCCGAGTATATGTAACAAGTGAAATGGATAATTACTGGTTATTTTAATTTGTATCAAATTTTGATAATTGAATTTAAAATAAATAAATAATGTAATTAATGAAAACTGGTGAATAAAACGTAGTTTGTACACATTTTTATAACGAGACTTTGAGAAAATCCTAGGATATCATATATGCTTGATTAGAGCGGCACCTGCACCACTTTCAACATTTATCGGAGGGCATATAATGCATTCACTTGGACACCTGTGGAGATTCAGGGAAGTTTTACACGTATTCCGGTGGCTAAAACATTCAACGTATACCACCAAAAACCGGTGTATCGTCATTCGCTTTGGGGGAGGGAGTTATTATTAGTTATTGGTCGATGTACATAATTGGGGCCTCCGGGCCGACGGGTCCACTGCCGTGTACAACCCGTCTGATTTATCCCAATGCCTGATTTACGCGGGATATTATTGGCATGGCTGGTGCGTTGCTATTGGCACAACAACATGTATTTGTCCTCTCATCAGTCATGTTGTCAGTCAGTTGTAAAAGGAATAAGAAATCTTGTATGATTCGAATCACATTACAGTTATTGAATAACAATAATTTTTTAAGCTTAAAGATATTATAATTAGTGTAGTAGAATTACAGCATGAATGAATATTGTTATTGATATTTTTACTGGGGTTTGAAACTTATTTGAAAACCATATTTCTGATTGATCTTGTTAGAGTTCATGAGTATGCTAAATAATAGCAGGGGAGCTAACTTGGTTCCCTGAGGGGTTCCATGACAAAGGATGAGATCTGATAACCAGTCCCCATCTCTACAGCATTGTTTTCGTTCACGAAAAAATTTGGTAATCCACATAATGTCATGTGGGTTGGTTAACTTAACATCAAGTAAGATTAGATCATCAATTAAAGTGTCATGATCTACATAAAGTACAGGATCGAATGCTTTTCTCAAATCTAACAATACAATAATAATTATTTACATGCTGGGTTTGTCTAAATGTTTATAAATAAAGTCAAATAATTGACCAAATAGGCACTGGTTGACGCATTTCGGATAGTGCCAAATTGGTTTACCTACAGTTTGTCAATAGTATGGTTGTAAAGCCTTTGGAACATGAAGTTTTCCACTTTGACTACCAGTAATGATTTCGCGAAAAACGGCAGTTTTGTGCATCTGCCCCAAATATTTAGAAGCATTAATTGGAGTACTTTTTTTAAATGTCAAGCTTCGAGCCGATTCCCAGCCCTGGGAATGGGTAAATATTTTTCTGATTTACTTATTTTATAAATTCAAAGCCTGCGTATGTATAAGGGTAAGGGCAGTAACCAAAAAGTGAAATGGTGTAAATATCCTTCCGTAGGTGCGTTAATAATATAGGACTCTTACTTATGTTCCCATTAATTGGGGGCAAGTGGAATTTTGAAAGCTTTATAACATCAAGATAAAAGGGGATGGGGTGTATTTAGACACATTTCAAACTGAATGACATGAGAGACTACGCCATATGTTATTTCATGTTGAAACCAATAAAATTCGGAGTGGACATTCTCTCCAATTAATGTATGAAAATTTCCGACCTTGATGTCGTTGTCTGGTATCGATTTGATGGAAAAAATGAAAAAACGACTACAGCACAAACGCGCCCGTTGAATTACTTTTGTCTTGAAAATGTTAAGTCTTAATGGGATTGCAAATGCTTTTTGGAAAATTATTGAGTATGCAATAGCACTGTCCAACCCTGTGATTAGACATGCGGCCGCTTGAACTGGTTTCGCGTGAAGGAGCAATATTCCATAGGAAATCATCGAAATGGACGATATAAAGCAAAACATTTTGCAAAAGTAAATACAATACGAATAACTACTACCATTGAATAAATGAAGAGTTAGTTGAAACTTGCGGAGATAGGTGTACGATCTACGCAATCCCCACTTGTGAATGAGCTGCACATTTCTATCCCTAAAACACACATGGCATTAATTATATTGTTTTTTAAGATTTTTGTAGATAGAATGACATGGCATTATTGCCATTCATCAAAATACAATACTTTATGTAGAAATTAGTATTTATCATCGCAACTACTGTATGTGCAAGAAGAGTAATCAGAGCAAAGATCGGCTATGCGACTTAAAAACGTTATCGAGTGATCATTTTACTATGGATATGTGAATAAATTTGTCCTAGGTTACACTTACTTGTTTAGATTTAGTCGGTCGATTTGATTCTTCAGTTCTTCATTGAATTTTTGAAAGAAGAGCAACATCATTCCTGTCACAAAATTTGCTGGACGGACAGATTATGACCCCGAGAAGCACCGCATCTATCAAAGCGGATGTGTACAATGCACTTGTGTTCTGAAAAGCAGATGGCAGGGAAGAGTACAGGGAGTAACTTGCCAGTGGGTTTGTGACGAGAAGCAATACCAGCGGAAAAGATGGTAGGAATAAATTAATTGGTAAGGTTAGTGTCACTAAATCTTGATGTGTTAAACTTGTCTATAAGTATTTGCCCTATTGTAATCTAAAAATTGAAACGTTTAACATGTACAGTATATTAATGATATTTTGCTAATTACTACGTAACTAATTGTAAGCTAATTAGGCGTACGTCATGGAATAAAATGATATGAAATGAATTATAGCATTTTTTACGATTGGTTCAAAAATTAATACAAAGAACTTTAAACTCTGTCCAGCAAAGTTAAAATTAATTTACCGCCGTCGGTGAAAATTCCATTAAACAATGTTGTGGTTGTGGCGACCTCAGGGTATTTAATAAAGCTGCAGTACATCCAAAAAAGAGCAGTGGCGTATCCTACTGTTAAAGAAAAATGTACTGGAAACTGCTCCCAAGCAAAGTTTCCCGAATTAAATATTGCCATGGAAATTTTTCCCACTGCGAACAGCAAACGGAGCATTGCCAAAAAGAACCAAATATTCCATCCTCGCCGACGAAAATTAGTCACACGGATTCTACCACTAACTCGATTCACCTTTATCGGCAAAAACCCTAATTTCGAGACCGAATTGGCCGCCCAATAATTCCAATATAACTGATTATGAGTTAACATCCTGACTATTTTTGTTTTAGTAACATAAAATGGTTCGAAAATACTTTCAATGAAAGATTTTTTAAATTATAAACGACAGAAAGTCGTATTTTTGTATCCTGTTATGTTTACGATGATACTCTTTGGATCGGAACTTCGTTGATGTTTTTGAAGTTGCTTTAAAACATAAAACGGTCTTCAGTCGTCACTACACATGAAGTGACTGTGAAAGAGGACAGTAATAAATGAATCTTGCTTGTATCACGGAGGAAGTGAAAATTCCCAGTTTCCCTGTTTGCCTAAGTCTAAATAGGGAAGACTAAAACTACGGAAATATATTATGTGTTATTATTTCGGTTGCATCAAAAGGAAATTTCCAAGAGAGTCACGTATGTTTGAATAATAAAGCTACAGTAAATGGATGTCCAGGATGAGGGGAACTTTTTATAAAGTAAACGTTAATAAAAAAAAATACATGAAGAGCTCGGCCTAATTTGAATTACTTCCTTAGTAAAATAATTTGAAATTATTGCTAACTCTTAGCTTCCTCTAGAATGTTTGCTAATATAGGCTAGCCTACCAAGGGCCATGCTTTATTTCACTTAGGACTATCCCATCATGAACTTATATGTACATTGCTGTACAC
>JAQFXU010003953.1:0-14703 GCA_034693705.1 Spatulosminthurus flaviceps
CTCCTAACGTAGTGTACCCCCAAGTTTTCACATGACATGAAATTCAAAGGAACGTGAACAACCACAAGTGATTTACACGTATAAAAAAATAATAGCCTTTGTGGGAAGAAGTGAATACTTTTAAACTTAAATTACAAATAAATCAGCAGTATTCCGTAGAAATGACACTCAGACAAAATGCGTGGGGTAACGCTTTCCACAGTCCATGTTACCATAGCACTGTTCACTGAAATTCAAAAAATTATACTTTACATCCTCGCAGGCTTCATCTACTACCAAAATCGTATCATTAGAAAAGATTAATATTCAACGTACCCCCAACTCCTTTAGATAAGATCTCAGCTCTTTTTGCTGCCCAATCTTGGGAATAGTAAGTCGGGGCTAGTATTTTAACGGATCGGTTGCATCGAACGAACATGTAGCAGAGAAAATAAGCCAAAGTTTGGATTTCATTCATGGTGAAGTTCGAGTCATCCCACAGAACATGGCAACGAGTTGGAAGACTAGTTCCTTGAAAATAGAGATTCCTTATCGCTGCGATTACGACAGAAAAGAAAAATACTCGAATAACAATGCTTATAACATGTAGACGAAAGTCGTGGAGTTTACTTACGAATAAGCCCTTATGGGATAAAAGGTAGAAGTCTGTTTCAACAGGATGAACAATATCTGTGTCCACGACGGTCCCAGGTTCAGCGTTGGAAATCTACAAAAACAAATTAAAAGAATTGCAAGTGATGCACGCCTCTTGGTTAACTCAACTCTGCACTTTTATCGTTGTAATCATGTCACTACGCACATTATTCCCTTCCTTTAGAAAAAATCTGGTTTTGTGCCTTTTCTGCACAGTTATGAAGGTTATTTTAGGCTCATAATCACCCGTTGTTCCCATAGAACTAGCAAGCTTTCCGTATAGCTGATATTTCCGTGAGTAAAACCTAGGCGAGTAATATTAATTGAGTAAATTATTAAACAACCAACATCCGCCAACAAGCCACGTGGATTAGGATACATACATATACATACGTACAATTGAGAAATGCATATAAAAACTTGAATAACTGTAACTATAAAGTCATATCAAAGCCATTAAAATAAAATCCTGCAATTACTTCCTGAAACTGTCCACCTCCTACACCGTCTTGAAGTAAATGATTTTACAAGGTTGTACTCCTTTTGTTTCCACATTAAACCGGGTCAAAAATTCCTTCACTATATCTCCAATCCTTGAATAACCTCTGCAGCACCCTTTCCAGCTTTCTCTTGGGCTTTAAATTGCATCATGTACAGCATATATCCTTACGGTCAATACTAGCAGTAACTGCAGCAAAACTAGGGGGTCTACTTTCTACCATTTTTCTATCCTCGTCTATCTGTTGCCAAAATAATATGTAACAACAATTGCAGGCACCCATTCGTTGAATGGATAAATAATACTTTCATGACTTAAAAATATTGTTTAAGCTTGTGTTTATGCTGTCATGGAATGGAAGTACTTTCTGTCATGGAATCCAACTGGAACTTTCGACCGAAAATATAGCTGACTGTGAGTAGGAAAGTGGATTTGAGGAGCGAGGAGTTTAGAACAGGATGCTGAGGAGAGTGATGCGCACAAGTGAGCAGCCCGCTCCGCTTCGCAATAATTATTGTTTTCCTATTCTGACTTCTGACAATTCTTTATGTCTTTGGTTATTGCAGTTCATTTGTATTGTTTTAGTAAACGGAATGATTAGTGAATTTTAGCTTTAGCCTAATGCTATTGAATGAAGCTTACGTTCATTATTAGTATTTCGATTTTTAGTGATTCATGAAATGTTGTGGTGGCGAAATGACACGTTGTGACAAAAAATTTTGGTTTAGGTGATGATCAGTTCTATTTGAGTGGAGATTACAGAAGGGAATTTAAATATTCATAGTAAATTATAGCACTGCCTGCCTGGCCGCCTGGCACTTGAAATTATTAGTCTATAAGCTTATTCTAATTGATTGGAGATTATATAAGGGAATCTAATTATTATGCATATAATAATTATTATAGCACTGCCTGGCACTTGAAATTATTAGTGTGTAAGCACACAAGACACAAGCATTAATTACGATACTTTGAGAATACAAAAATGAACCAAAGCGATTTGATATTGGAGTAACAATACGTATCCTAAAATTCCTTCAATGAATAACCAATGAAAAAATGCCATGACGATGATGCTGGCATCAGGATGTTGATTGTGAGATGAGAATTTCGTGTCACATGTCATTATTGCCATCGCCATCAGTATGCAGTAGTAACAACTTTATGTATGTATAACAAGCAATAAGGCCATCCGCAGATACGAATGGGAACGTTCTCAGTTACAGTCAAACAAACAAAAATAATAATAAATTATTAGTTTTTTTACCATTCTTTGCCACTCTTAGTAAAAAAAACATCTTTTTGCCCTTTACAACATGGTATATGCATAAGGCCGAACCCCTGCCCTGCCATCGCATTCTCCTCATTATCATATCATGACGCTTTTAGTAAGTAAGATTTAGTTGTGTATATAGAAACTGAAAGTGACGACGCTGCTGAGATGAGAGTGAGAAGTGTCATCGGATATTTCATTCTAAGCTATTAAGGTGGAAGAAAAGGAAACATACAAAAAGAACTTGAAGAAAACGGAGAATTTATCATGAAGATCATCCTCATTTTGCTATCAGTCTTATTTTGTATTAAGCTCGTGCATTTTCCAGTCTGCAAGGCACTTCATTACCATCATTGTCTTTTTTTTGGGACTCCTCAAGAAAGACCTAAGTTTAAATACAGCCTTGGATCGGGCGTTGAGGAGTACCTTACCGCCGGATTTGGGGACCCGTTATTTGATAGACCATGGGGTAAGTTCTGGGTGGGAATGTGGGAAAACGGGCTATACATACATAGCTAGGCATATTTATGAGGCAAAATCAAGTTTATATACATAATTGCGTATAAATGGCAAACAACTTTGCATGCAAATTACTTGGAATTGTTTTTCCACATAAAGTAGCTATTGCATTCAAACTTGAAACCATGGAAAGGAAGATTTTTATTGAAAAACCACGAAAGCTTAGTGACTTTCATTTTTCCGTTGCTATATCTACTTGTCTATGATTGGTTGGTTAGTCAAGTTGTCAAGTGTTGATATTTTGACGATAAAGTGTTTTTAATTGGCGAAACGCGAGTTCACGGCCTTTGATGTTTTATACAATAATTGTTTTACTTACAGGTAAGTTCATGATCGAAGGTGATATGCAGGTTTACTACATGAGTTACAGATCCAGTGACATCACTGATACAAAAAATGTCCTACTGGGCTGGCTCACCGTGACAGTCTCTCACCCATATGATGTGAAGGGCCTTGCTCTTATGGCTCGTATGCCAGTCTGGGATAACTGGGAAATTTATCCACCAGGGTCCATTGTCGTTACAAGATTTAATAGCGCATGCAAAGAAAAATTTGATAATGGTAGAGTGTTTGAGAAAAAAGTGTTGGCACCTGGTTACAACACAGGCAGGGGCACTTTGTTCGTGCCAATTGGGGCGGCCATCTCCCAGAGCTATAGAGACATACGATTTACATTTCGAACTGATTTCCCTGAATGCGCTATTCTCAATGAAAAAAACAAATTTCATTTTGTGTATTTCGGAAGCAAAGGAATTGGAGACTACGAGCTGTCCCCGGAACAGAGAGAACTTTCAGTGAACGATTACACTTATGGGGGTTGGGATCCTGAACCTCCAAGGAATTCACCGGGAGTTATCTGTAACAAAGCCGTGCCGACACTGCCACTGCCGACTGCAGAAAAAGATTTTTGGGTAAGAAACAGTACAGAAGACGCAATGGAAACCCGCCAGAAAATCCGGAACCCCTCTGACATTAGATTCAAATGTCACCAATCCCACATAAGTCATTTTAATGGAAGATGTAAACGAATTAACGACTTCGAAGCAGATACTGATACTCCCTTTCATTGTTTCCGTAAGTTTTGCTTGAGATATTTCAAATAGTTTTGCAAATATTATTGTTTACGCCAACGAGTTATCAATATTTAAAAATGGATTCGATAATGTGTCAATTTTCAAGGATACAACGACCGGCGGAACATTAGCGACGGTGCCTATGTCATCCATGAACCAGAGTTTCCCAATGATGGAAGACCGTGCGTCAATTGCGTGGCAGCCAGGAATATAACGAGAGAATTCGGTGTTTCGGCGGGCAGCTTCATCGGACAAATGGTGTGGGGTCCTCGGTCAGCGCATGGAGTGCTGATGTGTATGAGCACAATGTTCATCCTCCCCTTGGGTTTCATCATGGCACGCTACTTCAAAGATTCCTTCATGACTGCTCGTTATGTGACTATCCATTTATGGTATGGAGTTCATATTGGAGCGTCAATGACAGGGTTTTCGGGCCTATTGGGCGGGTGGATAGCGGCGGTGATTGCTAGTCGATTCTTTGGTTATTCAACCCTTCCCATATCATGGGCCCATCGGATTTCTGGCTACCTTGGTTTGCTTCTTTTTCTCTTGGGAGTGGGTTCGGGTCCTGTTCGGAACTTCCCCAACAAAGGAAGAATGATTTCGATATTTTTACATTTTCTCACGGGAGACATTGCTAGGATTATGTTTGACCTCGCCCTGCTAACGTCCTTCTACGTGCCAGCGTCCCCTTCATCCACCAAAGATAGTCATGTTGATGGATTCACCGTGCAGCCCTATTCTTTCTTGGTGTTACTGTGGATAATTGCGGATGCGGGCGTGCATGTCTTTCTCCAGATACAGTTAAACCAAGTAGATAGAACTCTCCAATTACCGAAGAAAAGAACCTACGCAATGGCTGTGCCCATTCCCCTCCTGAAACCAACTGATGACACGGATCTTCCAGGGACCTCCGTCCGCCGAATTGTTCTCATTGTCCACACGGTCATTGGACTTCTGTGCGCTCTAATTCTTTCATTTCTCATCTGTTTCAACGAACCGTTTGGCCGATTTTTTGGTCCAATGACGTTTACACACAAGCCTACCGGTAAATTGAATTTCTTCATAGAAGATCTCACCTACGAAGATTAGAAGTATGAGGGGTGGCTGTTTCGGAGAAAAGTGAAAAGCCCGCAAGTATTTCCTGCCGTAGTTTCCTAATTATTTTCTCTCCATTCCCGGAGATGTGTTACTATCTTTGGCTTTAACAGACTATTGAAGCCGATAAATTATATAGGTGTTCAGTTAGTTATTAGAAATATCTGTTTGTATTTTATTGTGTTATGATCTTGTATTAAACCAACCATTTTAACTCATTTAGCCAACAATGTCAAAGCTGCATATTATGTTGATAAGAAATGCCTTGGATCAATTTGATGACATATATGGTTTCTTCATGAGCTCTTCACTCATTAGCTTTTTTTAGCTTATAGCTGTCCAAAGTAATTGAGTAGGTACAACAATGAGCGAGTGAGAGTTATTATTACGTAAGTAAGGGAAAGACAGGATACTCTATACCTTTGTCAATAGCACATAGTGACGATGTGAGTATGACGCAATGACGGCGAGTTTCTTCCACAATGTTACATCAATTGTGGTCTGGACTGGTGTGTATAGCAGTCCCTTGTATCTATCATATAGTCGGGTTGGGAAGTTCCAAGATCTGAGTCGTCTGTTTATTTTCATGCGAATAAGAAATGGCACCTCAATATAAACTCACCCATTTCAATCTCCGGACAGCAGCTGAGCCCATTCGACTTTTACTTTGCCCATATGCGAATGTACAATATGAGGACATTCGGGTGGAAATAAGAAGCTGGCCGGAATTTAAACCAAGCAAATTTTCTTTACAAAGGTATAGTAAAATTATATAATTAATTCTCTCCTATAAAAAATATAGTATGAAAATGGGATTTTTAGAGCTACACCCGGGAAAAAGTATACCTTTCTGGAGGAAAGAAACTTCAAGCTGTCTCAATCCGTCGCTATTCTGAAGTATGTATCTCGGTATACGTTGGGGCCTAGAGGTATGGCCCGGTCACGGGAGGAGACAGTCGAAACTTTACCCAACCCGATCAGGCCCGCAAGCGAATCAAAGTTATCGGCCCGTTAACCAGTTATTTTTTTTATTGCATAGCGCCCGTGCCCAATAAAAACCAGTTCCATAACTTTTTTGCAACCTGAGCCCATGAATAACCCGTTTCAATCTTTTCAACCGAACCCGGTACAAGCCCGGTCTGTACTTTATACACTCCACCCACAGCCTTTAAAAACCAGTTTACCCCCGAACTTTAATATTTCCAAACTAAATACAAGGAATGTGGTAAATGACCACTGCACACACCTTTTTATATTTCCTACAAAACTAATGTTTAAAACACGTTTAAATGCAACCAAAATAAGAACATATGTTTAATGTTATTGCAGCGCACAGTTTTGTAAATAAGCATAAATGCAAATGATCCGCTGCCACTACGGCTAGGAATGTCAGGATTCGAAGCAAGTCGCATTACACGTGCGTGCTATACACAACGATTTGATTTAGTATGACAGCGCTAATTTTTATCCAAATGTGTGTGCTCTTAATGACTGATCATCTATGAATTATTTTAAGAAACATTTAGGGTACTATGCTAAACATCGATCCGCCCGCTAAACTTTTCTGAATGGAAAAACCGACCTACCAAAGGTCGTTTCAAGAATTAAAACTTGTTTAATCACTCGAAGCATTGTTGTGGATGTTGGTGATGTGATAAAGAATGATGCGGAATAATTGAGTGCCAATGGCATCGGGGCTATAGGGTAGAAAATTAAATGTACCTCCTCCCAAGATTAGCTGAATGGGATACATGCTAATGAACCCCCAAAATTTTTCAAAAAAGTTGGACATGAATTCTGATAAGGAAATTTAAGCTTTTTTAACAGGAGTGGCTGTAAAATGGTATAATTTTCCAATAAATCGCTAAAATTATGTCAAATACTTTTTGAATTTTCTCAAAGAAGCTACAAAACCCCATTAAATAAACATGACCGTGGTTCAGCACAATTGCACATGTTTGCTCAGCATTTTTTGCTCCAGTCTTGTTTTCGGGCTAGGAAGCGGACTTGTTCACCTTCTTCGAAACCAGCCAAACCAACCAATTGGACCTTTAGCAGATGTTTTAGCAGGTGATTTAAGAGGTAGTTTCTCGCCTGGATGCTGCAGTTGTTGAAAACTGACAGTTGTTCTACATCTCCCGCCACATCCACGTCCACCTTTTCCGCCGTCACTGTATCCACCAGCTCGACCTCCTCCACTATTACCACCGCCCCTATCCCCTCGATATCCTCCTGCTGAGAGTCCGCCACGACATGGATTTCCTCCTAAATAAATAATATAAATAAATATCGTGGCTTATACTCCGGAGTTGTCAACCTTCTTAACCTTTATTAGTTCAGGTCACTTACAAAGTTCAATGAATGCCACTAACTATGAGTAACTCCGGCTTTCTGGGGCCATCATTGTAAACTCGCGGAGGCGGTCAAATGCCTGAGCGGTCAGGGGAAAACCCCAGTGGGAAAAATCCCTTTCCTTTAATACCAGCTACAAGCCACTCCGAGATTCGAACCCGGAACTCAGCCGACACTCGTAAATATTCGGAATTAAAAATCATCATCTTCTATACTTCTCTGAAACTTCCAATACTAACACTTTTATTTCGGATTAAATATTGATTAAAATACTAAATAATCCAAATCCTACTACTTGATCTTGATATAAATACGACTACTCCTCGAGCTCTACCATAAATAATTAACAGTTACTATGAAAACGAACTTATGCAAACGACGAAATGTGTACAAGTGAGCTGGAGGGATAAGTCTCGTTGAAATTCGTATTTTAAGCACCGAGGTACAATAGGTCTGTCAGCGCAATCCTTGCCTTTTACTGAATCGCGGGATCAATCCCGTTACAGATCAATACCAAAAAAAATTTTGCCTTCATTCAGTAATGATACATATAAATTGTTTTCAGCAATTATGTAAGTAATACCGTGTGGTATATTTAGCCAACAAGGACAATTCTATTAAATAAATGCTAATTAATTGGAAGCTAAAATGTAACTCGCATTTAAAATAATATTTTGCTGGCATTTACGTTTTAAAGTAAAACGTGCTTCCTCTCAAATGAATAGAGACGCCGTGATGGATGGTATCGAATAGAGCGACCTGCTTAATCGAATAAAATTCTCTTAAAATAGTTCATTATTTAGACTTTAACCCATAACCCCATTATTAATTTAGAACATTCGATTTATTAGAATAATTTGTACTCTCTCCTGACCAAGTTGGCGTGCGGCAAGAGCACCAGGAATGTTGCGCGATTGGGCATTGTATTTACGTGCGCGGGGCTGCTTTGATCACATGCGTGTGCCGGCACACGCAAATAAACATTTTTTATTGCAAATTAAATAGTCATCCCTGCATATTAGAAGAAAAACAGCGTTTAATTGCGTGTGCCGGCAGTGCCAAAAAGTTTCCATTTGCTTGTAAATTTTTGAAAAAATCCGAAATTTGCGGAATTCATTTCCTAGAACATCACCGTTTAAAAGCTGAGGGGGCATATATATAATGTGTAAAATACCAACATATGTACTTTACATAGTGAAATTCAAAGGAATGTGCACAACCAGAAGTGATATGTTCACAATAAGATTTCTTCAATTAAAAATATAGCCCTAAAATAGTACGTATTCCGCAAAAAGTTCCATCCTGGATACAGCCATAAAAGCACTAATACTTCTACTTCTACCCATACTTGTATATATAGCTACATAGACCGCTACGCAATTATTTATGGTTCAATTTTACTTTCATGTATATCTGCGATCGACGTTGTATAATGCAAGTGACGAAATTAAAATAGTTGATTTCGTCTTAGACTGATAATGAAAAAAGTGATTCATAAAAAATCACAACTACAGAAGCGTTACAATCGTAGCAAGAATCTTCTAACATCTTAACTGCAAGTAAATTACTAACTAATAAACTGTATGTTACAAAATTCTCCAGTAAAAGCTTACCACTCATTTTGGTGAATGGAATGAACACGTAATTATCACTGATTCAACAATATTGGAACCAAGTAGGTGAATGGTATTTTCAATACAATTTACACAACGCAATTTAATTAAAATAGTTAGCACAGTTCAATATGATAACGAACTGACGCAAATGACAAAATGTAGACGAGTGAGCTGGAGAGATGACATTCGTTAAAATTCCCATTGTAAGCACTGAGGAACCATAGGTCTGTCAGCACAATTCTGTCATTATACTGATACTGATTATGTTCTTAATATTTACTTGCCTTAGTCCCGGGTTCAATCCCGTAAATATCCCTCGTATTTTCATTGTTACAAGATATTCGTACTGTATATACCCCGTTAAGATTGATATTGATACCCGGGGTCCACACTCCACAGACCAATACCCTCAAAAATTTTTGCCTACATTAAGTAATGATAAATTTTTGTTCTAGGGCTCGGATTTATTTGAGAGTCGTCTGATTCGTACTCGGGATCGAATCCCATGGGTCGTTTGTTTTGGCACAAGGAAAGGGTTTTTTTCCCATTGGGGTTTTCCCCTGACCGCTCAGACACATGACGCTTGTGCGAGGATGGCCCCAGAAAGCCGGAGCCCTCACAGATAGGGTCAATCATTGAAACTTTGTAATATAAATGTATTAACTAATAATGAATAAAGGCTTAAATGGTTGACAACTTTGCAAGACTTGAGGGTAATGTATCGGAGTATAAAAACCAGATTTTCTTTACTGTGGTATATTCAGCCAGCATGGAAGATTCCATTAAATAAATGCTAATTAATTGGAAGCTAAAATGCAACTTACATTTAAAATAACATTTTGGCATTCACGCGTTCAAGTAAAACGTGCTTCCTCTCCTATGAATAGAGACGTGCCGTATTGGATGGTTTTGAATGGAGAGACGAAAACTTTTAAGCGAAGAAAATTCTCATAAAATAGTTCATTATTTAGACTTTTACCTACAGCAGGCACGTAACAGAACTGGTTTTGGGGAAATCGCATCACCTAGAATTATTGTGCGCTTTTTCGAAAAAAACTATGCTATAGTGAAGAGCGTTTATAAAAAATCAACCAATTGGATCATTCATTACTTTAAATTCTTACTCATGAGCACCTCCGCCTCGTCCCCAGCAGCCTCCTCTTTCTGTAAAAGTTTTAAGTTTGGCGTAACTAAGCGGATGCTGTACTTAATCGTAACTTTTTGTTCCCAATAAAAAATAAAGAGATAATGATTTCTTTCAACTAAAAATACAGAACACTAAAATAGCACGTTCCCCGTAAAATTCCATACTGCAAAAGGAGCTATAAAAGCACTTTTACTTCTACCCATACTTGTGTAAAGCTACATATAGACTGCTACGCAAATATGGTTCAGTTTAACTTTCATGTATGTTCGATCCACCTTGTATAATGCAAATGAGGAAATTAAAATAGCTCAAATTATCTTTAACTGACAAAGAAATAAGCGAATCATAAAATCACAACTATAGAAGCGTTACATTGGTAGCAAGAATCTCCTAACAATTTACTTCTGGCTGAGCTTTTCCTTCTTTCTTGAATCGTGCAACTACCCCACCAACTCTACCATATAATTAACAGCTACAACAATAATAATAATTAATTGTATTTTCACTTCCACTCATGACCCATTCTATTCTAAAATGATTATTTCAACGCTTCTTTTAAATGAGCAAAAATTTGTTTTGTTTGGTAGATTGGAAACGTATGTCCTCCGTCCAGAAGACAAATATAGAGAAAAAGAACTACGTTATTAATTCTTTCTCATGAGCACCTCCGCCTCGTCCCCGAACGTAGTGGAACCAAGTTACACTTCGTAGGTGAATGGTTTTTTCAATACAACTTACACACAACACAGTTCCATTAAAATAGTTAGCACAGTTCAATATGAAAATGAACTTACACAAATGACAAAATGTGTACGAGTGAGCTGGAGGGATAAGACCGGTTGGAATTCCCATTGTAAGCACTGAGGAACCACAGGTCTGTCAGCACAATTCTCGATTCTTGATTTATTCTTGTCTTGACAATATTTACCTTTACTAATTCTTAATACTTAGGTCGCGGGTTCAATCCCTGCACAAAATAAGAAAATATACAAAAAATGATTAAATACAGTATAAGTAGACTAAGTCGTTACAGACCAATACCCTCAAAATATTTTGCCCAAATTAAGTAATGATAAACTATTTTTTCAGCACATTATGTAAGTATTACAGTGTGGTATATTCAGCGAACATGGAAAGTTCCAGTAAATAAATGCTAATTAATTGAAAGCTAAAATGTAACTTATATCTATTTAAAATAACATTTTGGCATTCACTCGTTCAAGTAAAACCTGCTTCCTCTCCTATGAATAGAGACGCCGTATTGAATGGTTTTGAATGGATTAATTTTCTACCCTACATCCCCGACGTCATTGACATCCAATCATTTCGCATCATTCTTTATCGCACCAACAAACCCTAACAATGTTTTCAATCAATAAATAAGGTTCAATTCTTGAAACAACCCTTTGTCAGTATTACAACCCTTTTAAGCGAAGAAAATTCGCGTAAAATAGTGCAATAAAATTAGCCTTCAACATACAGCAGGCACGTAGCATAACTGGTTTTGGAGGAATCGCATTAAACCTAGACTTATTATCCAATTTTTCAAAAAAAACTGTTCTGGCGAAGAGCGCTTAAAATAAAAAATCAACGAATTAGAACGTTATTCAAATTTATTGTTGTTAAAAAAAGTAGCTGTAAAAAATAAACAAAATCATAATATATGATACGCACAAAAATCTTTTTTACGAAGATGCGTTTTTTTATGACTGGCAAGCTTTAGAATTTACAACTTTTGAAAATTCGCTTGCTTAAAAAAGAATCTAGGTATGCGTTTGCTCACCTCTCCAAAACAAAGATTTTGGAATATCTTTCGAACCCTTCGACCGATTTTAAAGGTCAAGGGCTTAAAGTCGATGTGATGATAAACTACATTAGCCCAATTTTTTTCACCATCCAGTTCCCTATACATTAAGAGAAATCGAAGGTTATACAACAAAATGTTTTGAAGCAATAATTGTCGCTTACCATACAAAAATCTTCGTAGTTTTTTTTTTTCACAAAAAACTACATTTACATTTTCCAACATATCCATGATTTTTGATGCGGTAATGTAAAAGAATCAACGATCCCTTGTTTACCCATTGAGTCAAGAAATTGATATCAAGCCATGCTATTTCCATCACAGTAGAGCTTGGTAGGTGCAATTTTATGAAAACATGGAGTTTGGATGTTCATCCAAAATTATGACCACAAGTGTGACCATAATTGTGACCATAATTGAAGAGTGTAAAATGTTTTCCTTCTTCATAGCTTTGTGCTCCAATGAATTTTCTGATCTAATGTTCTCCTTATAGCAAATAATAAAAAGAACTTGTTAAAAACAAGTTAAAAAGGTTTCAAAGGGTTACATTATCTAACTCTTATGCCAATAGGAGCTATCCTATCCATTTTTACTTTGTAAATGTTCCAAAAAATAAATTACCAAGTCAGTTTTAGTTGTTCATATTTATTAGGCTATGGAAAATTATTAAGTTGTATTTTAAGCACTACCCTTATATATAAACGACAACGGGTTTAATGAATTGATTACTTCATCATTCAAAAAATTCACAAGAAGTAAGGCTCGCTCTTTATCATAGGGCTTGGGTGTAGAAGTAGTAGTAGAGCTCTCCTCTCCCTGTCAAATGAAAATTAGTTTTGTTTAAAGTTAAATAATATTCGCACATATTAAAAGGTCATTGAATAGGATTTTTTATTTTGAAACCATCCTTACATAATCTGATGTGAGTAAAGTATTTTTAAGGGTATCGAAGATCCCTTAATGCAGAGCCCAGGATGTCACGCCATCCCCCAAAAATGTCCGTAAACGCGAAATTTTTGTAGGCCTCAACGGGTAGGTGTGTCTATGATCGCCTAACATTTAATTTTGTCTATTTTTGATTTCTTTCCAAAAACCTAAGAACGGACGGTGGGATTCCAATGCAATTTTGCTCACTTGTTTATATATGTACAGATAAACGACACACCAATTTTGGCGTAAATATGTTGGTTGGTTTGGGTGTTATGGGCAGTTAAGTGAAAATGTTGAATAAAATCGGGGACAACCTTCATATTTATTTTTTACTGCAAAAGCAAATTTCTGTAATTATAACAAACGACAATATTCGGATGTAGAATTTTATTAGAAATCTTGCGGTGATAACCGTTTTGTTGTTTCTTAAGCCGTTTAGGAGATATGACCATTTTAATATATAAATTAACGAAAAAAGTTGGATTTTCCGGAAAAACCGCAAAATCAAGTTTCTTTAAACAGGGTAAAAAGTGGTCAGAAAATTGAGTACCGATAAGAAACTGACGAATACACTGCGCTTACCTAGGTTTGAATTCTGTTGTCCTGGCAAAAAAAATAATATCTCTGAATTTTTGGCAATTTTTTAGCTTAATTTTTTTAAACTTTTTTATTTTTTGTTTTACAACCTAATTTCACTAATATTCGTAATCTGCCTTAAACATTGTTCTAAAATAAGTTTATATTAAATTCTTAGTCCATCTGCATAGGTTGCAAAAAATTATAAAATTCCAAATTTTCGCCAATTTTGTAAATTTTAATTTTTTCATACGCTGTTGTTACTTCAACGACAAATTGGTTTCCAGATTCAAATTTTATGCAAAATCTTGGATCCGATGAGTATTTTGATAAGCCGATTAAAATTTTAAATCGTGCATGAAATAAATGATCGTTTTAGTGTGATTTGTGAAAAATTCGGGGACAACCTTTAAGTTTATTTTTTATGCCTACAAGGAAATAAATGTGTTCTACAAATACTATAAGCCTACTGTCGAATTTTACAACAAATCGTGTGGTGTACTTCATTTTGCTATGCGTTGAGTAGTTTGGGAGATATATTCATATCGGTGGTTAAGAATCTAAAAACAATTCACTAATTTGAAATTTCTTTAAGTTAATTGTAGCATCTTTAGGCCTACTAAACACTGGTCAGGAAATTAAGAACTCGTTAGTAAGGGAGGAATCTCTCTTTTTTTCAATTTGAAGCCTGTTGTCTTAGCAAACATATACGTATAATATACGATGTTTTTGGAATATTTGCAATTATCAAGTTCAAACTAATTATGCTATAAATCGGATTGTATGAATAAAATTGGTCTACAAAACGTAAATCATGGATGTTTATTCAAACTATGGTGATTAGATAAAAAACATCGAATTCGAAAATTCGTTCAACTTTTGAAGAACTTTGAAATTATTTTATTTGCAGCCCTTTTAATGCATTTAATTTTCCTCATTTTAAGGCTAATATAAAACCACTCACACCTAAATCTATGCCTATGGTTGAATTAATTTCAACTATATAATCGATTAAATTAATTAATTAGACTACTGATGAAGGCACAATTTTGCTGACCTTGATCAACATACTTCTTCGATACCCACTTCGCAAGAAGCCCCATTTAATGGGGCGTACAAATCTATGCGAAGCATAGATTTTTAGGGGTATCGAAGATCCCCTAGTGCTATGATCCCCGTGTCC
>JAQFXU010003954.1:0-14702 GCA_034693705.1 Spatulosminthurus flaviceps
TATATCGAGTACGCCGTTGTTGGCACGGCCGTTACAACGAGGTTTGACTGTATATTTTTTTCCGGTGTAACATAAAATGGGAAACTTGCATATAAAATTATATGTTTTTTTAACCAACAGGTTCAGCAGGAGCCAAAAATAGAAAATCCTACGTTAGATTCTTGAAAATGATCACGGATGCGCTAAACGATGACCTATCCTTGAAGCAATTTAATCCGCTAGAGGTAGAAATACTATTAAATATTTTCAATGTGCACAAAAATCATGTAATGAATAAACAATTTTGACTGTAAAATCTTTTTCTGTGAGGAAATATAAAAATTCATGGGCTTAAAATATGATTGTCTCACAATTTGAACCTTCCAAGTGACACACTTGGATTTTGCTGTGGGTGATGTCGTTCAAAAGCGCCTGTCAACGAAATTTAAACGGTAACTACCAAAATCCCACGTGGGTCTTCTGTTTTGAGTGCAAAATGTAAATTGTGATCTAAATTATGTTAAAATTAGTATTTTATAAAAATTTTGTTTAAATCCAAAAATTTGAACATTTCAACCAATGTCCCAGTTTGACTCGAACATAATTTCATCCACTTTAAAAATTGCCTTATTTCCTAGCATCTACGAATTTCCAAATTCGATTATAGATTAAATCCAAACTACAATTGGGGATGAAATGTGACATTTTACATAATTTGGAGCCCAACTTACCATTCTCTGTCAGAACCCAAGCCACTCGTAGGATTTGAGTAGGTAGCGTTGAAAAGCGATTTAAAAAGGAACTGTGTATTTGGCAGAAATAAAATCCTGAACTTTGTAAGTTCAATAGCATTTTTTGATGATTTATATACAAAAATCTAACTTTGTGGAAAATTTATTTGCCCCAGCCCCACGCGAATGGCCAGAGCAGGGCTGAATGTAAATTTCGCATTGGCATTGATAAAATAGGGATACAAGGCCCCAACTGCAGGGCTGGAGCAAAAAGTATGTAATGCTTTATAAAATTTGAAAAATTATCGGAAACATGTCGAAATGTTTTTGTATAGACCAAGACTTTCATGCAATGTGCCCATAAGGGGTGCCATAGCTCCAAAAATGCGCATTTTTCACCTCAGAGTTCCCGTGGTTAATTTCAATGGTAGACAATTGTGGTGCTTACACTCAAAATCCACGCAAAATTTTGTTATAAAAGAAATTTGAAAAAACATGTTGTTAATGTAATATGCAAAATACTTATCAATACTATAAAAAAATATTTCCATAATTTTCTTACATTTTTTCAATTTTTACATTTGCAATACCATTGGCTACATTTTGCTCCCGCCCTGTAGTTGGGACCTGTTGTCCCCGTCTAGTCCATGTTAAAGAAATTTACGTTATCTGTAATAAGCCTTGCTGTGCCCATGAAAGTGGGGCGCGGGCAAAAAGAAATTCAAATTTGCATTAATAAGGCATAATAATTATAAAAGCTATTGAAAGATGCCATTATACATGTCAAGTAAAGGATTTCATTTTTGTAAAATGTAAAGTTCCGTTTTAAATCAGTAGTGTGTGGCAGTAGTGTGCATTCTGAGAATCCTTTATATACAAAATGATTTCTCACGAACGTCATTCGAAATCATTCATAAAAAATCTGAGCGAACTATAATATAATTTTTTCATTACTAAACAATATCTTTAAATCCTGAGCTAAATTAAAAAGAAGCAATTTACAAAAAAAAATTTTTTAGAAATTTTAAAATTTTGCCTGAAATTCAAAATCCAACATTTTAAATGGCACTCAACATGGGGATTTCGAAGTTTTACGGCTCCCATATGTGTAAAAAACCTATTTTTTGGGTGTAAATTTTAAGTCTCACTTTTAAATCACCGGAGAGCACAGGAAACATTATATTATACGTTTTCCCCTAACAGATGCGAAAGCCATCTTTAGTACTCATTCCAATTATGTAGCACTATTAAAACATACCACCACCACACAGTGGGATATTTTTTCCACCGGATGTTCGCTACTTTTTGGCAAAAAAATTGCGCCATATATTAAGAAATTTTTTTGAATGCGCAATATCGATTTTTTCAAAAATTTTAACCCTCTACCTTTACCACAGCGGCTCCGGACCGGTCATAAGAGCATTTTCACATAATAGAGTTAAATGGAACACACTCCTTCCTAGATGCTGTGGCATTGAAATTTACATGCATGCAAGAGCATATAGGATGTTTTTAGATGTTCAGAAAATGAAGAAAAAATTAGTAGGCTGGCCAAGAATCGACCAAATATTACCTACTTAGGTGGCATAATCTCCAACGCCTAATTTTCTACTATAATTTCCAAATTTCTAAGTCGGGGAAGGAATAAGTTGATAATTAAATTATTAAATTCTGCACCAATACAAAAATAAATAATTTGTATATAAAAGCCAAACACTTTATTATGGCAACAACTTTAGCCCCTAATTGTTTCCCGGCATAGTGACGATAAAAACCATGGAAAATTTTAAAATAGACTGCGACTGGCTTGTTTATACAAATTTTTAATTTTTGTACTATTGCAAAATGTAATCATTTATAAGGAGGTTATAAGGCAGTTTATTAAAACATACCTAGGTATGGTGAATCATTAAACATTATATGCAAACTGAAGTATTAAATGACTTTTATATTTAAATAAATTTTTATCTGGAATTCTTGTACACAAAATATATGACTTAAACAAATACATGTATAAAGTAGTTAAACTAAAAGCGCATGCAAGAACTGCTTGGAAGCTAATTCGAGGTCAGCTCTGAAAATTAGGATAAACCTTGGAGACATCAAGGATATAGGTTTGTAGAAAAATGGATTTTCCGAAGTAGAAAACTATCCACCTGCGATCAATAATGTTTTTTGTCTATTTGTATTAAAAGTGTTTTACTATTTACTATTTACTAAGCTATAGTCGCAAATTATTTGTTGTGGCACAAATTGATGTTACTATAATTTGCTGTTGCAACAACATTAAATAAGTAATCAAACTATCCTTTAATATTATACAACCAGCTCAAAGCAATTGCTAGAAGCAAACAATACTTCAAAAATTAAGCTTATCGCACAATGATCTATTCCAACTAGCTTGAAACGGTTCCATTTGCATAACCAAATAACAAAATTAAAGAAGAAAAATCATGTTGGCTATTTATTTCATACACATTAAATTTTTCGTAGTAAATTATCAGAATATACGCCGCCAAAACTTGTTCGCCTAATTTTGAGAAGTTTAGCTGCAGATTCAGTTGAACAGGAACAGCAGGATGCAGAAGCCAGTTGAATTAATGCTGGGGTGAGAAATGATTTCGCTGTCTATGAAGACACATCGGAATTTCGTGATAAAGGGGATGTCAACAATAATTACACCTACGACAAAAGCAGTAGTGTTGTGAGTTTAGTGATGATCAAGATATTTCGATGAAGATAGTCTCCGCAAAATACTACGTGAGTGAGACGGAGAAGATTCGAAAGATACAAAGTAGTAGAAAGTTCAAGGGTATTTGCACTCATAGAGATCACCCGGAAATGGCGTTGCAATGCAGATTTGATTACTGAGTTTGGAGTAGTTCAGGTGAAAAATTCTAAAAAAATCATTATATATTTTCTTTCAAACATCCTGGTGCATCAAAAAAATTGTAAATACAAAAGGTCTAATTTTAGTGGAATTGACGTGAGTGATGATGATGACTTGAGTGAATGATTTAGGTCCGCTTTCGTTTACAATTAGAATGGGATGGCATATAAATTTCGGCTTGCCAGGAAAGTGATTGGATTAGATATATTGTTGTTGATTCTGGCAAGTCATTATAGATACTATTATATGAAAAATGGTTTACAAAATCTTCTTCTTTACGTTTAAAGTAATTTTCAATACAGAGTAGTTTTGACGCTAACTCGCATTAAACATTGTTTACATTTAGAAATTGATAATGTCGATTCAATATTTTAGTACCTACTCTATACAGTTATATCGAAGAAGAATATCTAGGTCGAAAGTGATAAATTAAATATTTTTCTCCAGTCCTAAAGTCATTATATGAACTTTCAATGCATGTCAATAAATATTTTTGAACAAATGATTGTATGCGTTGGTATTTTTTTGCATACAAAATTATTTGAGTCAATTCAGATTGCATTTTCCTTTTCACTCTTGCGGTAGTAACGAAATTGCGTTGGCAAAATGTTAAGGCAAAGTATAAACCCTTTAACGGGTCTTATGCCACCGATGGCAAGTGAAGCGTTTGACAAAATTTATAACTAAGGCTAGTTGGGTCTGTCGTCAAATGAATGTGTTGCAAAAGGCCCATATATGTGTAAGCGCAACCACTGGGGTGACTGTCTTATAGTGACCACGGTAATGCTGCCTGAACTGCAGGAATTAAATCTTCCACGTTCTTTCACTATGTGATTTTCAGTGTGGTTGATACTAGACTTCTTTTCATACAGTTATAATAATTCATCCTATCTTTTCCCAGGCCCTTTAACATGATCGTATTTACATAAGGACTCGCCTCGGACAATTTTTGATAGCATAAACATGCGTTTACAAATGAGAGGATATTAGTTTTATCGAATATAGACTGCCTGATTCTTCTGTTCAACGGAATTTTGATGGGACCAACCAGGTTGCATTTTTCACTCAAAATCTCTGCATTGAATCAAGTTTGTTAGAAATTATAATTTCAATTATAACCTTCCAAGTGGTCGTCAGAGAGCTCATGACTCTTTTCAACGGTTCCTATTAAAATCTTATGCGAGGCTTGTGTTTTGAGGATAACATGTAAATTTTGCTCTAAATTATCTAAAATTTCATTTTTTATTCGAATTTTAGCCCTTAAACTTTGTTTAAATCCAAACGTTTTGAATACTTCCACCACTTGCAATGCGAGTCTGACTCTGCATAGTTTCATCCCCTTTAAAAATCCTCCTAATTTATTTCCTAGAATCTACAAATTTACGAATGCTATTAATTCCGTTAAATCCAAGCTAAAACTGTGGCTGAAATGTTACATTTTACACAATTTAGAGCACGGTTTAGTAGTAACCTCTCAAAAACCTAGCCTTTCATAGGATTTGAGCAGGTACCATTAAAATGTCCATGCCAAGTGCTTTTGAACGACATGAATCACATCAAAATCCAAATGTAACACTTCCCAGGTTCCCATTGTTAGACAATCGTATCACACATGTAAGTTAAAAAGTCCTCACCCAGAGCTCTCCAACGATACTCTTCACACCCAAATCCGAGAGTACCACTTGAAACACCTCCGTTGTGAGAATCCTTTATCTATATAAAAATCATTTCTCACGAAGGTAATGAAAATCATTGTTAAAAATCCACAACTCGCTGTAACGTAATTTTTTCATTCTTAAACGATATCTTTAAATCCTCAGCTATTTACAATTAATTTACCGCCAGTTTTGAAAAATTGCCCCTTTTATACAAGATTTTTTATACAGGAAATTTTTAGTGTTAGAGCCAATTTGTAATGACCAGCTTGTATAATAATTATTAGAAAGTGCATATTTTTACACATTAAATTTTACTCTCCTCTCACATAAATATTTCCTTCCTTCCCCCGTCCATACCTTTAACAGGGCTCCTTCACATGCTCCACGGACTTTCGTAAGGCTAAAAATTCCATTATAACCATAAAGTCCCAAGTAAGATAAAGTGAGTGTAAAAAAACTGTATAATATGGAACTGTAAATGCTCTAAATTTTCAAGTAGCACTGTAACTTTATGGTTGAAGAATTCCACTGAGCATAATTCCCATAAATCTATTGATTACCATTTGATGTGAACTTTAGCATAATCTTGGGAGAGAAAAGCCATTGGTGGAAAAATGCTTCCGATATGCTCCTTGTTGAACGTAGGCCTTAGCACATTTCCATAGCTCTGCAATTTAAGAGAGGAAACACTCCCATCCCGACATTTGGCTGAGTATGGTGCGATGAAGGAAGAAGGGAAATGTACCTCTCCTCCCTCTTACATAATCATATCTAATGATAATGGCCTTCCCATCAGACGCATTTTGGTCCAAAAGCCCAGATGAAAGAATGGAGCTAAAACCGGGGAGGCAAAGAGTGCGGAGGAATATAAAAAACTCCCTTTTTGACAATAAAAGATCTCAATGTGCAAATTGATATTTATTGCTAAAATGAGCATTTCATTTTACCTTATGCTTTTTTCCCCATGAATTTTTTCCCCTTTCAACTATTTTTTCCATATTGGTAGAAATGCGTGCATTTTTCTTGTGATGAGCTGTAGTGTTATAATCTTGTGATAGTTCAACACCAGACATTATTTTTTCTTGTAATTTTTTGACTCCATCTAATTGAAGGTTGCTTAATGCGAGGTATTTCATGGATGTTGGAAAAGTGCATGAACTAGGACTGGTACTAAGGCAAGAAGACAATTCCAATTTTAGTACGATGCAGTCCGTGATATTGGACGTAAACACAATAAGAATTGGCCCTACCCTATAGAGCTGAGTTCGGGTCCAATAATTTTTAAACTTGAACTTGACTTGACCATGAAATCTCAAGTAAATATTTCCTTCAACCTGAAATTACCATTTCTGCTCAAGTATTTTATTCATGTTCAAGTTCAGGTTTTCAACTATTTTACACTGCATCTGAACTTAAATGTCAAGTTTCGAGTTCAAGTGAACAGATGTGATTTGAACATGACCTGAACTTGAGCAAATTTATATTTCAGTGTAAAAGGCGTAGTTTTTAGAAAACCTGCAACTTTAATTTCATGACACTCGTCCCTTTTATTGACTTGCACTTGACCATGAATTACCTTCAAGTAATATTTCCGCACTTGAAAACGAACTTGACTTAAGTGATAAAATCATGATTTTGAAGTTACTTGAACTTGACCCAAACTTGGACGCGACTTGAAACACACGTATCTTACTTGAACTTGACCCGAACCTGAACTCGACTTGAAACTCGAGTGTCTTACTTGAACTTGACCCGAACCTGAACTCGACTTGAAACCCAAGTATCTTACTTGAACTTGACCCGAACCTGAACTCCACTTGAAACTCGAGTGTCTTACTCGAACTTGACCGCAGCTCTATACCTTAATTATTAGTGGAGAAAAAAACAATAATCCACGCCTCACGTCTTCAAAGCAGAAAGTGGAAAGTCCCTATAAAAAATTTTTTTCGTGAGGTTGTCAACAGGGCACGAGGGAAATAGCGGGAAATGCAAAAGTTGTGAATAGGTGAAAGTACAAAGATATAATGGCACGTGCCAAGTCATCAGGAAAAAGTTGACTCTATACTCCACTCCAGCCCAACCCCCTCTCTCCATCTCACTTGCCATTAAATTCCCAATTGACATTTCCCTCCCAACTTTTCCCATTTAATGACGCTTTATAGACCTTGAGAAATGCTTTCTCCACCTAAAGAAAAAAAAACTTTCTCCGATAGTTTCATATATGGAAATTCCATTTATTACAACAATATGAATACATTATATGTACATCATGATTTTATTATTATTATTATTATTATTCCAACACTTTAACATTTTTTTCTCACTCCTCTCCCACTTTTTCCTTCCTTTCTCTCTCCCACTACTACAATGATATGAATTTTTGTCACTTTCACCAACTTTCAAACCCTTCATTCAAAGAAGTGGAGAACATAAGGGAAACTGAAAAATTATGTCATTTATCACAGGCAATTCGTTTTTTGTCTCTCACAAATTTCCAATCTCATTCTCTTAGCCTTTAAGGAAAAATTTTCACACTTTTCACATATACTTGAAGATATGGAATTAGATAGTCTCATTCAAGGGTTATAAGTCTCTCTCGCACACTTTGTTGTATAGAAAGGTCCGTATTTAGTGGGTTTTTTAGGGTGTTATTGACAGGATACAAAAAAGAGTGGGGAAATTGTTCCGAGGAAATATTTTTATCACATTAATAAGTATAACATTGAGGGTGTGTTTTTTTGTATACGAAGGTTATTGAAAGGTTCCTATATTTGGGTTGTGCTTTTTAAAGGTGTTTGGAGTAGCTAGATTATTTGATTTTTTTTGGCGGGAATTTTTGAAATTCAAGCGCTCAGGGTCCAGGTGGTCCATAAGAATAGTATTAGATTCCATTTATTTCCAAGTAATTTTTCCCTACTGTTTACATCATTGCACTCCCCTGGAAAAAAAAAGAAAAACGCAGATAAAATATGACATTTAATTTACTTGGGATTTTCACGCGCAGGTGCTATATAAAGGGTTCGTGATAAAAACCAACAGAGCTGCGTTCGGGTCAAGTAATTTTCAAACTTGACCATGAAACCCCAAGTAAATATTTCCTTTAACCTGAACTTGACATTTTGGTTCAAGTGTACTTTTCTTTCAAGTTCGAGTTTTCAAGTATTTTACACTGGATAAGTTTCGAGTTCAAGTAACAAGATGTGACTTGAACATGACTAGGAATTTTGTTCAAATTTCTATTTCAGTGTAAAAGGCATAGTTTTTAGAAAGGCCGGAATTTGAATTCAATCCCACTTGTCAATTTTATTGACTTGAACTTGACCATGAAATTTTCTCCAAATTGAACATGCACTTGACTTGAGTGATAAAATCATGGTGAGGTGTAGATAAAACTTAAACATGACCCTAACAGCTCAAGTACAATTTTGGAGCTACTTGAACTTGACCCGAACTTGAACTCGACTCGAAACTCGAGTCTTACTTGAACTTGATCGCAGCTCTAAAAGCCAAGTCAACGACTACTGCGACACAATATACTTTATTGACTTGAGTAAAAATATCAAAAAATATTTCAAACGGCGTTGAAGTTCAACACTAAGAAAAATCCACCCACCTTTGCTACTGACATTAAAAGCCAAAGTCCCATCCACGCCCGGCTGAACATTTCTCCTACAAGAGTCCGCAATACTCGAGAAATGCAGTACCCTTGTAAAAGCTTCCAAGTCCTCTTCCTCTCCCTCCAAGGAATCCTCCACCAATGAGAATCCACTCTCCTTCACTCTTAACTTCTCCGCCCTTTTTTTCTTCGCCAGTCTCAAATCCTGGCTCTCCCTTGCCGACTCCCGGAAAACAAAGCAATATCTTCGGGCGGCTGTGGATGCCCTCACCAGCGGAGTGGTCACCAAATAACTCACTCCCAGCTCTTCCCACCACCCATGACATGAATACTCTACGAAAAAAAAAATCAATAAAATCTCTCCTCATTTTCAACTTTTCTCTCTCTCCCTTCCTTCGCTCCCAAACATCTAATTGGTAACTCGTACTTCTCTTGCCCGAAAAAAAAGAGCTTAACTTTTTTAACAAGTCATCATGATGATCTGAAAAGAGGATTCACAGTTTTCTCTCATTCAATAAAGTTTCAACTTTCTCTTTTCCAAAGTGAAGCGAAAGAGAAGGGAAATTTTCTTGCTCAAATTAATCAACGTCTCTTTCTGGGAAAAAAACTTTCCTCATTCCAATGTCTTTACCTACTCATGCAAATAATACAATTTGACTTGTGCTTTCATCGATATATTTTTCCCCAACTTAAGCTTGCAGAGTTTCCTTTTTTAATTCCCTCCAGTTTCAGTATAGTGCAGTAAGAGGAGGAGGAGGAAAGGAGGATTGAATTTGAAGTAGTGAAAGCGGGCTGGGAGAGAAAGTTTTCGTATTTAAAATATCCACTGAGAGAGAAGAAGAAGCTCCTTTCTCCTTTCCTCCTACCATGGACAAATGAGTAGTCCTGGAGCGATGGTGGGGGAAAAGGCTCCTCTCATAATAATTCAAAGTAAAATAATAAACAAAAGTTTTGTTTGAAAAATGAATTTTCTGCGGGATATAGGGAGAAAGTCCCTGGGATGAGTAGAGCTGCGTTCGAGTCAAGTAATTTTCGAACTTGACCATGAAATCTCAAGTAAATATTTCTTTCAACCTGAACTTGACATTTTGGTTGAAGTGTACTTTTCTTTCAAGTTCAAGTTCGGGTTTTCAAGTATTTCCCAATGGATCTGAACTTGAATGTTAAGTTTCGGGTTCAAGTAAAAAGATGTGACTTGAACTTGACTTGAACTTGTAGAAAATTTCTATTTCAGTTTAGAAGGCGTGATTTTTACAAAAAACTCAATTTTAATTTGGTTACACTCAGCACTTTTATTGACTTGAACTTGATCATGAAACTTTCTTCAAGTAATATTTCGCAACTTGAACGCGAACTTGACTTGAGTGATAAAATCATGGTGAGGTATGGATAAAACATGAACATGACCCGAAAGGCTCAAGTACAATTTTGGGGTTACTTGAACATGACCCGAACTTGAACTCGACTTGAAACTCGGGTGCCTTACTTGAACTTGATCAAAGCTCTAATTTCAAGTGCATATTTTGGGGAAGACAATTAACACCTGTGGATACATTCAAAAGTTGAACTTGAACTTGAACTCGACTTGAAAAACGCGAGCTTTACTTGAACTTGATCACAGCTCTAAATTGATGAGAGAGAAGGATGGGAGAGAAAGTGAGAGAAATGAGAGAGAGAGAGGAAAGTACGGGAGAAAGTGAAATAGAGAGACAGGAAGTTTGAAGGGAAAACAAAGGAGAAAGTTAGGGAAAGCCCCGGTTTTGTTTGTTTTTGTGTAATCCAAACATGAAATGGTTGAATTGATTCGGGCACAATTCCTCCTCTTTAAATATCTCCCCATGTATTTCACTATATTTGTTTCTAAAAGCTCTTTTGTCTCTCTCTTTCCCTCCTCTCATCTTTTTCAAGGCTACTTTCTCTTTCCCTCTACTATTTACTATTATTATTCAACCCTAAGGATTATCCTTTCTCCCTTTCACCTTTTCTCTCCCCGCTCACTCCTTTCAATAGAAAATGTACAAGCTTGTCATAACTTCCTAGTAAACTCTTACTTTCTCCTTTGTCTGTATTTTAGTCTTTACATTGAGTTTACTAACACCCTCCTCCATGCTCTCTCTCAATGTAGTGATAAGCTCAATTTAAAAAAGTTTACACGTATTTACTCAACATTTGTTTCCTTCCGGCCGTCCATGTGTATTCAATTTAATGAACCGCGCACAAATTTCAAGGGAAGCTTTGAAAGCAAGCTGAGATTATTTTGAATGGTGTTGGGGCTTAAGCACAATTTCCTATATGGACGAGCTTAAAATTTTTTTTTGTATTTTGAATACGTGAAAACGTACGATTTATTTACGTGATTTCCTCCTATGATTTAACATTAATCAACGTATTTATCGTCACCTCGTGAAGTTGCACAGGCATTTATTAAATATTTTCGTAATTGGCGTTAAAGTCATACAAATTTTTTTCCAACGTTTTTCTCATTCTAATTTATGCAAATCCTGGGTTAAAGTGCAAAAGGGGCTATTTTGGTTTACCCATAGCGCTAAGAAAAATTTAGCCCCTTTTCCACTTTTAGCGAATATTAAAAATACTTGTAATTGGCGTTAAAGTCAATCAAATTTTTTCCACCTTTTTTCCCATGGAAATTTAAAATAAATATTTTTGTAATAATAAATTGGCGTTAAAGTCAATCAAATTTTTTTCCACCTTTCCCCCCCCCCCCCACTAATTTACATTAAATATTTTCGTAATAATTGGCGTTCAAGTCATGCAAATTTTCCCAATGTTTTTCCCCCTATTATTTTCCAAATGAAAATTTACAAAAAAATTCTACCCCATTAAATCCCATTAATTATGTCAAAAAGAGGGGAAAATAATATTTGTATGTAAAATTGAAATTTTACCTGCCATCATCTCCGCCCGACAGTCGGAGCGGAGGAGGAGCGTGTCCAACTTGTCACATCCAACTTGGAGGGTGTTGTAGCCAGCACAACTTTGTGGGATGGGCTGTCCATTCCTTGCCAAGCCTGTCACTGTGAACCGGCCTAGGTAAGGACATTGATGGGTTTCCGGGGTGGATGCTAAAAAAAATGAGTACAAATCTCCCTTGTAATTTCCCAGTATGTATTAAAATGTGGGAAAAGCCCCTACAAATGAGCTTTTATGAGTCCCCTGGAAAATTAAAATTGCTCGAGTAATTAGACAGGGAAGAAAACAAGCAGAAGTAATAATTAAGGGAACAAGCCCAGAGTTAATGGGGGAATTCATAAATTCTCCAAAGCTTTTAAACACTGAGGAAAATAATATTTTGGACAAGTCAAACCAAAGGGAGTGACATTGAAAGGAATTTATTATTTAGAAAATTAGGAGAGAAAATGTAGAAATGGAGAAATACAAGAGGAGAAAACTTACAGACAAGTGTAACGTAAGGCAGGAGCGTCTGGTTGAAGGATGAGACATGACACGCATCTTCAGCCCTCCTGGTCATGTTACCTGTCCAATTGTGAAAATACATGTGAAATGTGACATGGAAGGTGGGCATGGCGTGGAAGGAGGTGGAAGGTAAGGGAGAAAAGTGCTTGTAAATAACCTTTTCCCCCTTTTCTCCCTCCCACGTCAATCATGCCCGTCATTCAATTATTTACAAGCTAAATTAGCTCATAAATTTTTCCTATCCTTTTCCCCCCTACTATCTACAACCTTTGAACTTAACCCCTCCAGGAGGGATTATCAATGTATATCGGATGGATGATAGGGACTTTCACTTTTTCCCAGTACTAAAA
Organism: Spatulosminthurus flaviceps; assembly: GCA_034693705.1. Taxonomy (NCBI): domain Eukaryota; kingdom Metazoa; phylum Arthropoda; class Collembola; order Symphypleona; family Sminthuridae; genus Spatulosminthurus; species Spatulosminthurus flaviceps. The sequence goes on from JAQFXU010003954.1 coordinate 12,660, forward strand.
TAGTGGAGAATAGTGTGGGGGAAAATGTATGAAATTTTGGGGGTGAGGAAATACTTGGATTTCCGGAGGGCTAAAAGGAGGAGTTTTCTAGGTAAAATGGTGGGATATGATTGTATGGGAAAATTCAAGTTGAAAATCCTCCTTTACTTGATTAGTTCCGGGGGAAATATAAAGGAGGATTTTCTGGACGATGAGTATCCGGAGGGGATGAGAAAACTTTTCCCAGTGAGAAAAAGCACGAGAGAGAAAGTGAGAGAAAGCCGAGAGGGAAAAAGGCGTTAAAGGAAATGGGAAAAGTGAAAAGTAAGACTGAGCCATTTACTAAGTTTGCATTTATGTGTTTTCTCTCTCGCTCGTGGACGAAATAAGAGAAATATTTTACGAGGAAACTTTCCCCGATTTTCCTCCTTGTAACTTCCTTCAGCCAAAGAGATAGAAAGAAAGTGGGATTTTTAGTATGTTTTTTTTTATATTTATTTATATTCTTTCTCTCGCCTTTTATCCATGAGGAAACACTTTTCCAATTCCAAGGGCTATTTTCAATTTGGAGTGAACTTTAATTGATAACTTTTCTCTCTCCTCTGCGGCTCTGTTGAATTCATTTCCAACTAATTTCCATTACTTTTTTTTTTTTTTTTTTTTTTACTTTTGGTTCTTCTTGGGAAATTTTACAGATGATGGGGAGGATCCCTGGTAAGGGATTCGATTTCCGGGGGATATTTATTTACGATGGGGTTTTCTGTATAAAATTCTTCGAGTTTTTTTTCAAGTTTAGGGCTTTTGGAAATTTAGGCGTATCAAATGGACGGGGGTTCATTAAAGGAAGACTCTCAGGGCTTTTCCTGTGATGTAACACACACTGACGAGGAAAGACAAAGCTGAGCGTAGAATCTTAAATTATTTTGCCTTAATTTTCAATTGGCGTTGAAGTTTAACACGAACTTGAGTTCAATTTTTGAATTTATCCAAAGGTGTTAATTTTCTTCCCCAAAATATGCACTTGGCATTAGAGCTGGGATCAAGTTCAAGTGAAACTCGGGTTTTTCAAGTGACGTTCAAGTTCGGGTCAAGTTGAAGTAACTCTGAAATTGTACTTGAGCTATTCGGGGGATGTTCAAATCAGTTTGATCTATACCTGAGCATGATTTTAACACTGAAGTCAAGTTCGTGTTCAAGTTGGGGAAAATTACTTGAACAAAATGTGAGGGTCAAGTTCAAGTCAATAAAAGTGAGGTGTGTAATCAAATTAAAATGTGTTGTTAAAATTACGCCTTTTAGACTGAAATAGAATTTTGGAAAAGTTCAAGTCATGTTCAAGTCACATCTATTGACTTGAATCTCAAACTTGACATTTAAGTTCAGATCCAGTGTAAAATACTTGAAAACTCGAGCTTGAACTTGAAATAAAAGGACTTGAATGGAAAGGTCCAGTTCAGGTTCAAGGAAATATTTCCCTGAGGTTTCATGGTCAAGTCAAGTTTATGGTCAAGTCAATTTGATTGCCAAGTCAAGTTCATGGTCAAGTCAAGTTCACGGTCAAGTCATGTTCACAATCAAGTCAAGTTCATAGTCAAGTTCAAGTTCATATTCAAGTTCAAGGTCAAGTCAAGTTCATAGCTAATTCAAGTACATGGTCAAATTTGAAAATTACTTGACCCGAACGCAGCTCCACTCCCATCTTAACTCTTTGTTTCAAAAGCGAGGAAGGAAAGGCTTTTGGTAGGGGGACATAGATAAGGAGAAAAGGACTAGAAGGGTTAAATGTTAATATTCCCACATGAAGATCTCGGGGTACAATGAGATTAGGGCTAAAGAAAGCTTAGCTTATGAAATGTATCCTTATGTGTAAGGAGAGCAAGGAAGATGTGGGGAAAGTTTGTGGTATGTGTGTACATGAGCGTGGGAGAGAAAGTGAGAGAGAGAGAGAGAAAAGTTGAGCTCTGTGTATTAATCAAGTGTCAGGGTTAGCGTGGAAGGGAGCAAGTTTTGAAACTTTATCTTCCCTATCTCTTAAATCATGCACAATTCACACTTTTATGCTCC
>JAQFXU010003955.1:0-14700 GCA_034693705.1 Spatulosminthurus flaviceps
AAAAATGAGTCAAATCGCCCCATTGGTTCGGGAGATACAGACTTAAATACAAAAAATGACGTTTTTGGCCATAATTCTGTAACCGCTTAACCTATTACAAAAATTCCAACGCCGTTGTTTATGCCATCCAGCACACGTTAATTTTGCAGAAAATAACGATTTTTAAAAAATATGATGTTTCGGGCTTACATATTCCCCGTGGACTTACTCATAATTTATTTCTGATACCACTGATTTTTTGGGAACAACTATTTCCAAGGCAACATTGAAGTTCGACGGCACCCAAAATATTTTGTAATAAACGAATCTCTTAAGGCTATATAAAGTTTGGTAAAGTGCGTCAAAATCGTTATTCAAAATTTTGCGTAGATTTTGATGGTAGGCACCCAAGTCGTCTATCATTGAAGCTATACACAGGAATCCAGGGGTGAAAAATGGTAATTTTTGAATGTATAGTACAACCTATAAGCACACTATGTGAAATTCTTTGTCTATACAAAAAAATCTCCACATGTTTCTGATATTTTTCCAAATTTTACATTTTCATTACCATTGCATACTTTTTGCTCCAGCCCTGCAGTTGGGGCCTTGTCTCGCCGTTTAATCCATGTTAAAAAAATTTACATTTGGCCCTGCAGTAGCCATTAGCATGGTGCAAGGGATAAAAATTTTTGCAAAAAGACGCATTTCAATAAGACCTACCGGAAAATGGAGTTAAACTTGTAAAGTTGAAGATTTCATGTTTGGCCAAAATGGGAAGTTCTGTTTTAAGTCGATTTGGACATAGTGTGCTTCTCGTCTTTTAGAGTTTTAGTAGTTATATTATTTGGTAACTTGTAATAACCAGAAACTCTAGTTACAGTTGGTTATTAGTAAAAGTGGTGAAAGGAGGGATATTTCTGATTCTGTATCAATTTAAATTGTACAAATAGATAAGTTAATTAAACGGTTATAGATTTTTCTCACTTTTTGACCTGATCCTATGTCTCCTATATGTGAGGAATGAGAGTGATGAGTAGCATGAGGATTCTAAATAGATCGTAGTCAATTTTGCCGGATTTCCGAGATTTAAGGTACATTATAAAAATTATCGGGTGAAGTTGTTGTGTTTCCTTGACATGTATTATTTTAAAATCCGGCAGGCCACTCACTGTAGGTCAATCATTTATTCGGAAACTACAATGCTCACAAGTTTAAGCAAAATTATTGTTGGATAATTCGTACTAGTATATACAATTAACACAAAGCAGATAAAACGTTGGTAAAGTTTAAAAAATCAAGTTTTATATGCATTGCAGCATTATTGGAGGGAAATATAATTTGTATTTGCATTAAAATTAAGGCTAAATAAATTGAATGAAAATTTCAAATTTTGACGATAAAAGATTTTGTTATTTCAATTAAAAATAATTATTATTGTATTTATGAGTGAACTGCCATGCATGATTTTAGTTTTAGACAATGTCGAAATTCGACGTCTACCAAAATATTCTGTAAAAGACACCAAATATTCTACTTCCAGATTAATCTGGCATGTTAAAAGTTCATGAAAATATTTGTAAATTATTTGAACGGCGTCGAGCCTTTACAAAAAAAGGATGGCATTTCCATCCGATATTTTTCCCTGGGTGTGTAGCATGAATATATAGAGCGTCTATCTTGTCTACCTTGACCTTAAGTTTACAAAACTGAGCAATTTCAAAAGCAAAATCTTTTATCCTTCTCAACTCCAGCTCCCGGATCTGCCCATTTCTGAAACGCGCCCTTGCCAAGATATATAAACATTAAATAATATTGTGGCTTTGTTACAATAAAAATTACCTATTCTAATGAACATTCAACCAGTTTGAAAAAAAAATTGTTTACACAGCAGGTCAATTTCCAAATATATTTATAGTATTTTTTGTCCGCGTTTAAGTATGTATTTCATGGGAAGACCCTTGTGGAAAAATCGAAGATTTGACTTGAAAATCCATAGGTAAATAATTTTGTAAATTCTAAAGATCAAAAGAAATCTTAATTTCGTGAGCAAGAACAGCTACTTAAAATAGCGTATAATAATTATGTACGTGTATGCGGGTTTTAGTTTTGCGTGGTCTAATGCAACCACGGATCATAGAGAATTAACCCAAAAAAAATCTAGTTTAAATTTTAAACGGCGTTGGGTCAGCACAGTCAGCTGACAAAATGAACCCCTGTCAAATTATTCTCCTGCCAATATGTACATGACTCAATTGTCCAAACTGATTCAAGGGCATTAATCGAGTGGCCTCAAAGTATTAGATTAACCGTATAAAATTATGTAGGATACGGCTTTAATTATTTAAATAAGCGAGCTTGAAAAATGGATGGTTGGACTTTTACAAAGCTTCCCATATAAATTCCTACATGTTTTTCCTCTCTGAACCTTTTCCTTTACTTGGAGTATATATTGAAGGGTTGAGAAAAAAAGGATTTTTTATTTTCCATGACCAGATGGCGATTTACCTTGGAACCATACCGACAAAAATAATATCGGTGTAAGAAAGTAAATGGATGATTTCCACGCCATTCAAAAAAATATTTTAAATATTTCAACTCTATATTTAAATGTTCAGAGATCAGACATTAGCACAAAGATATGCATTATAACACTCGGTTGTGGAAATTTTACACAAACTAGCTTACACTTGTAAGGCACATTTTTGTCATAATGACCTCTCTGAGTTTATTAGATTTAATTTAAAAATATTAAACACTGCCTGTAAAAGTAATATTAAGTTTACAGAATCCTTTTTCCTTTTCACCATGAATGAGTAACATGCATTTTAAATTCCCGGTTTTGTTGCCACTGCATGGACTGCTATGAAAGGAATGTGACATCAGCCAACACCACTGGGAGTGCAGGTGCTGAAAATTCAATCAGCGTTGAAGCAACTGATGGTAAACGTATTATTTCGCACTAACTTGGGTGAGAAAAATAAAAATTTTTGCTAGTTACTCATTTTAAAATTTCCATGGTCCTTTCTTCATTTGCTCGTATAAAAATCAGAGACTCTCGATTTGTGTATTTACAGCTTATTATGTGCATGGGATCAGATATTCTTTTTAAGTAGCCACACATTTTAATGAGTTAATTTTTGGTCAAATATTGTGCAACTTTGACGCCTTTCCTAAAAACACTTTTGCTGGCAGGATTTGATTAACAAAAACAGTTGTAGTGTACATTCCAAATGACTAATTATTATTAACAAATGGCCGTGTCAATTCAGCCATGTGGGAAATCTATGAAATAAAAATTCCGGAAGCAAACATTAAATCCATTTCCATTCCAAGTAGTTAAATTTTACAAAATAAATTCATGTGACATTTTAAAACAAATGCCATTGGCTGATCTGTGGGGAATAATCGGTGAATAGGAGTCAATTACATTGACCAGCGGCCTTTTTGATGCATAATTTCCACTTCAAAAAATTGGACGAGAATAAATACATTCAAAAACACTGGGAGATAGTAGGATTTTATTTTAACTACCCCTGCAGCTTACCCCAGCAACTCTGGTTCGGGTGGGGGCGATTACATTGTACGGATTTGGTGACGTGTACTGGCAGGGGTCATTTGTACCGTACCCGTGCGCATGCGTGCCTCAATGTCACACTTTGTCAAGCTGAATCTTTTTTATCAAATCATTGTTCAAATTTCCCAAAGTGCTAATAATTATCTCATGAAAATTGTCTATTTTCATAAATTGTTTGTTTATTCTTGAAAAATGTAAAATCCTTTTGTGTAACATTAACGCCGTTTATGATTTGTTTAGAAAATTTTTTCAACGACCTGCTACAGATATTGAAGCAAAGATCCCCATGTTATTCACTACGTATTCCACTATATTCAAAAAAAGTTTTCCTTTTGGGGGGGGGGGGGTACTTAGTGCAAGGTCTGAAAACAAATTATGAAAACATTCTCACAGGCATCCCCCGGATAACCGAGAATTAACGCTTTTGGAAGGTCAAGTGATGACAAGTACCGTTCAAATTTTTTCAACATTACCCGTTTTGTTTCACAACAATAACCATATTATATTACTATTTATGGTCCGTGTCAACAAATTTTGCTATTATTTAAAAATGTAATAATAATAATTGTTATTAATAAAAGTTTGTGTGACAACTGACGAAAATACATGAATTATTCCTTCAGATTTTATTTTTACATTAATAATTTCAAGCAACCATGAACGTACACACATTTTACCCCTTCATGAAAATTAACAACTTAAGCTCATTTTGGATTCCTCTTTTGCAAACGTGCAGATGCTTAAGTTGTTGAGCAACTTTGCTGGAGCTTGTCCCTAGATGGAGTGCGTCTCATTACACCAACCCGTCCACCATGCTCATCGCAGTTACAGGGTAACACTTACGGGTTATCAAATGGTTATTGGCTATTCTAACAAAATTTTCTAGTCGGCGTCACGCTTTAACAGTAGAGAAAGGTTTATCAAAACTCCACTCATCTTCCCCTTTGACCTTTGAATTTCTCGTTTGAAAACTTATCGATGCTTTATAGTATTGAGAGATTTTCCTGCAGATCTCATTGCTAATTACCCGTGGTGTCGCACCACATTTTTTCGCTCCTCCTCCACTCAAGGGAGAACTTAAATATTGTTACAGTGCCACGGAGTCCTGTAAGTTTGTCGTATGATTCTATGTTAATTTTATCAGTATACATCTATTTTTGGTGGAAATACGAATGATCAATTGACCCCATCCAAATAATTTCTTGAGACAATAAACCTCAAGAATAAAATTCAGTTGAAAACTTTACAAAATATTTACATCCCATGATTTCCCAAGTCCCAATATGGAAATTTCAATGCTTGTCCCTGTAGATGAAAAGTGTTAATTGAATCATGAAACCTTTCCCAGCATGCTCGTCAATGCTCTCAAGATCGATTTTTGGGTGAAACCTGTCAACTTGAAACTGTATTATTCCAAAAATATTGTTTAGTCGGCGTTAAGCTTCAACAGTGGAGTACTACAACTTTGTGTCCCTCACTCGTTTTCCCCTTTAACCAACTGTGCGAACTAGAAATTGAAAATAGCATGGATGTTTTAAAAAATTGGAACATAATTAGTTCATTAATTAGTAAATATATGTTGTTCAAACTTGGAACTGTATTTTCATGGATATTAGGGATATGGGTGCAGGTGTGAAATTATTCGGGTTTTAGTGAAAATTTGGGGCGGGTTTCGGCCGGGTTCGGGTTTTTGTTCAACGGGCTGACCTAAAAAAAAATATTAATTAAAATATGTCAAACTATTATGAAATTTAAATCAATATTCGAAGCAAATCGACAGAATTTTACAATTTCGATAGAATTTCTAGTTTTTCGGTGATGCCTTCAGAATTGCCATTATCTGAAATCGTAATAATGAAAATATATGGAATGCTTTAGTGTACAGCTGCGCGTTCGGGTCAAGTATTTTTCAAACTTGATCAGGAACTTGACTTGACCATGAAACGTCAAGTAAGTATTTCCTTCAACCTGAACTTGACATTTCAGTTCAAGTACTTTTATTTCAAGTGCAAGTTTGGTTTTTCAAGTATTTTCAACTAGATCTGAACTTGAACGTCAAGTTTCGAGCTCAAGTGAAAAGATTTGACTTGAACTTGTTCAAAATTTATATTTTAGTCTAACAGCTCCAGTCAAAAAACGAATTTCAATTTGATTACACTCGTCACTTTCATTTACTTGAACTTGGCCCTGAAATTTTCTTCAAGTAACGTTTCCGAACTTGAACACGAACTTGACTTGAGTGATAAAATGATGGTAAGGTATAGATAAAACCTGAACATAAAACCCGAAAAGCTAAAGTAAAATTTTGGAGCTACTTGAACTTGACTCGAAATATAACGCGATATGAAAAACGAGTTTTACTTGAACTTGATCGCAGCTCTGCTTTAGTGACACCTCTCTATAGCCATATGGTTTTCCTCTTCCCCAACCATAAGGTTACTAGTCCTGATTCTTGGAACCTTGAAATAACGCTGCACTACTGGAAGAAAACGTGTTTCTAATTTCTATAACATTTTTGCTCAAATTTAATTCAAATTGGCCAATCCACTCCGGGGATACAACCTAAATTCCAAAAAGGTCGTATTTTAAAATAACTCCACACCCATTCAAAGTTTTCAGGAACACTCGGTACTTTAAATATTAAAAGGGGCATTACTTGAATACACTTAGCAACATTTTTGGACCCTGATCACTTTAACTCTTCACCATCTTCATGATACCTTTATTGGATGTTGGGTGTCAGAACACTAGTGTTGTACCTTGTAAGTTTGTGTTGAATTCTGTGATCGGCGTCTAACTTGAGCAGCTCAAAAATATTATTTCAATTTTCTTCACTAATGCAAAGGCCTAGCTCATGATGAATTTCTAAATTGAAATAAAATTCACAATTAATTTTTGGCAGAAACATTTCTACGGGACTCAAATGCTAAGGCTCGCTGATTTTGGAATTTATTTATCAATTTCGTAACTTTGAATTAAAACCTGCTTGTCTTTATACAATACAGCCTAAAACCTATGATAAGTATTTAAAAACATTTCTTACTTCAACGGGAATTTCCACAGGTGAACCAATTAAATCCCTCAAAAATAAATTTTCCGTTAAATTAAAATATGAAACCAACACTTTAACAATATCAAAATACTTGGCTTTTCCGCTACGGAATTTATTCTTTTTAAATAAACAGAATTTTGGAAAATATGAAAAAAAATTGCGAAAATTTCAATTGTAATTCAAATAATTACCTTCTTCGTCATATTGGAAAAAATATAAAATTCCAAGCCCCCCGGCTTTCTTTGAATTATTTTAAGGGAAACATAGATCGTGTGTGGTTCCCAATTAAACAAGGATTTGTGTTCAAAATTATCCGATTCCCATCTAATTGAAACATAAAGAAAAATACACTGAATGTTATTAACTTTGCTTTTTTTTATACTTATTATCTGGGAAATTTAATTTCAATAATTGTCCTACGTTACGTGTTATTTTTTCACTAAAACATGTATGTATATGTGAATTATCAAACATTGATTTTGCATACTTTTACGGTCAAAGTTTCGGAAAATTATATTTGAATTGTGGAAATTGTAGTCTGCGGTACAAAATTAATTGGAAAGCTTTACATTTATTTTAATGTTGGATGGGTATGGAAATTTTAAACCGTGAGAGTGCCTGGTAGGGTTTCTCGTGTTTGGACGTGAGTGTAAACATGGAGGTATTACAGACTGTGGGTAAGCTCAGTTTAGTCTCTTAAAAAATATATTGATTTCCAAAACCGGCGTCGAATTTATACGTTTACGATAGGTTTAAAAACATTTTAGTTTGTCATTAAACGCCATAAATAAAAATTTTTGAAAAAAAGGAACGTAATTATTTCAATCCTGTGACTTAATTTTCCCGGTTAAATTTCAACATCTCGTGCTTTTTAGCTAATGCAGTTAATCAAAGGGAACTTATATTTGCCACGGTACATTTGTTGCGATTTTTAGCCTAGTAAATATTTACTAATTGTAATTACACAGGAGCCACCTGCTGGTATACTAAGCGTGCAACTGCCCATAAAAAGTGATAAAAAAATATATGTTGAAATTTTAAGCGGCGTTGACCCTCTACACACTTGATTTTTTTAAACTGTTTTTTATCACATTTTTAACTCTATCATTGGAAAAGTTTTGAATTGCTTAAAGAATTAGACAAGCTCCATTAGCGTATCAGCCAGGGCTCGAGTTTACTCAAGGGTCATTTGTGTCTTACTCGGGTTTGACTCCCGGGGGTGGTATGCTATTTGGCTCAAGGAAAGGGGTTTTTCCCACTGGGGTTTTGCCCAGACAGCTCAGACCTAATACCGCTTGTGAGAGGATTCCTCGCGGTTAACCATTGAAACTTTGTAACTGATTTAAAAAAGGACAAACTGTTGACAACTCTGTTAGACCTTCAGGTATGAATCGGAGTATAAACCCCACTTTCTTTTTCGTTAAAGAATTCAAAAACTATTTTAAGGTATGACCCTCCTCAATATTTTTCATCAGCATAAAAAAATGATACAGTCCAAAAAAATCATTTGAGGAATATTAATTGCAAGACTTGGACGCCGTTCCAGAAAGTTGTTTATAAAATCCAGGGCTTGAAGCACAGTGTGCTACCATAAAATGTGCCACACATTCCTTACATACATAGGCAGAGTGTTGACGGGTACAAGAGTCCCTTTGAAAGGAGAAAATTATCACATCTAGAAAAATTTTTGGCTTTTTAGAGCATTTGTAGATACTTTCTTTGAAAAAGTTGAAGCATGTCACCTATAAAAGTTTGGAAGGATTCCAATACGTAATTCAAGCCCTCTCTAGAATTACAATAATAATAATTATTATTATAGTTGTGTTTTGATTATGGAAACTAACAATGCTCTGATTCCTCACTTTCAGCGTTTATGGTGGTAGTGGGGATGGAGGAGGAGGAAACTGCTCACGGCAGTGTTGGTTGAGGTAGACATTTCCGCAAGCGTCGTGCCATGTACGTTGGTGGTGATTGAGATCATGACGTTGGATGGCCACATAATAGTATAAAGTATGACTGTAAGAACTAAGGTCGTATCGGTCATTAAATAAATATCTATATAATTGTATAAAGTGGAATGAGGTAGCAACAAGTATAACAAAATGTTGCAAACATTCAATAAATCCAAAAATAAGGGTGTCATGATCTTTACAAAAATTAGGCAAGTGTAGCTTGGTTTCGCATTGACTTTAAGCCTTCGACTGTTGAAATAGATCCAAGGGTTCCACAGTTGCTTGAAATATTGTTACTTGAAAATCCTGGGACCAGCCGTCTCCTCCAGAACCCATTCTAAATCATGCGACCAGTCGTCTCCTCCAGCGCCAAGTCCAAATCCTGGGATCACGCGTCTCGTCGTGGACCAATACCAAATCCTGGGACTAGCCGTCTCCTCCAGGAACAAGACCTGATCCTGGGACAAGGTGTTTCTTCAAGCACCAATGAAAAAATCTGGTAACAAGCTTTACCTGCAACCAATCCTATATCCTAGGACCAGCCCTCTCCTCCATGACCAAGACCAAATAAGGGGACCAGTCGTCTCCGCCAGGATTAAGGTCAAAACCTTGAGCCAGGTGTCTCCTCTAGGACCACCGTTAAAACCCACCGTTAAAACCTACCACTATGTGTGTCCTTCAGGAATAAACCTAAATCCTCATACCAGGCGTGTCCGATAGGACCAACGCTATATGCCAACGCAACCGTGGATTTTTATTGTGCTATCTACCACGAGGAATGCAGAAAAGGTCATGAAAAATCGAGCTTGATATTTTCACCGTTTGTTTGCATTTAAAACACCACAGTCACATTTGGGCAGTGGATTATGTTGATGAGAAAATGTTGAATAAAATGGACAGCCTGGTTCAGTTGTGCACTTTGAAATCAGGTTTAGTGGCATTATCATTAAATAAGAAAGAAAAATTGACATTTTTTTTATAACTCAAATATTTTATCTAAGTGCAATGTAATCTTTATGTTGTTATTATGGATATTAATTTTTAAAATTCAAAACATTTTTTAACAATATGCTTATATAGTCTAGGGTCTCGCTATGGTTATAGAATATGAAATCTACAAATACTAAAATGATAAATGCTATGAAAATTGGAGTTCGTTTTCGCTCCATTTATCCCCTTGTAAAACATGACGTAGGGGCCTATCGTTGAGCCGATTTTATAGCTAAGAAAATTTGAAATAATTTGAGCCGGAAGTGGAAAATCTGCTCATAGACCTTTGCGTTTTACACACAAATAGATTTTTCAGAAACAAAAAATTGAAATCCCATGCTTTTCAATCGAGTCACATACTATCGAGTCGTATACTATATAACATGTAACTGTATTGTCTTCAGAGATAAGATAATGCATGTATGTGTTTCTCAAATGTATGAATTATAGCATACTTCCACAGGTCACCGACTGAAATAGACGTATAAGAGTATTTTGTATTCTACAAATACGGGCCCACATTTGTAATCAAGTAAAAACTATGTAGGTAAGCATTTAACAATAAAGTCAAGCTAACATTACGTAGGTATAGGACGCTGAGTTCACACTGTTCACTATTTCACCGAACTATATCTTACATCTGTTTGAATTAACGAATTTTTCTTCCATGTTGCGCTGTACATAATATTATTATGTACCATATATCATTAAGCAAAATGACTTCCGTACGTAAACGGGTGCTAATGTTCGCCATACATTTCCTCATTTAAATATTTCACGTATATTCTAACACAGCTATATTATACTTTATATACATCCCATAGATCACATTGGTCGATATATCGGTTAAATGTTTGGCATTTTTTGAGTCGTTTGACTATACGTAGAAAATGATTTTACAAGGGGCTTGCGCCGCACTATTAATACTTAAAATAAAACATGACAGTGTTTGGGTTTGAACGCGGGTAGTGCGAAATAATTTGCAAGCTGCACCGGGTAATTCTTTTTGCCAGCGCCGAATATGCCCAGCCATGGTTGCACTATATTTAGCACTGAGCATTTTCCTTATTTGCCTACACCCAATGATGCACGGATTGCCTGTTGGAACAAACCCTGCGTGTGTGGATATGTGCGGATGTTTGGAAAAAACACATCTTCCAAAAGTTGCTCCGTCTTTTGCAATAAAATTCTTAATTTTACTGGAAGTGGGGAGCCGTGAAAAATTAGATATGGGGGTAGTTTTTGTCACTGAATCCAGTGCGGCCATAAGATTTTGGAGGAAACACCTTCCTGGATAAGAAAAATGGACATTCTGGAAGCAACTTTCAGTAAAATCCAGGAGCTGGCAATGAAAAAAGGCGAGCAAAAATAACAGGAGTCGAAGAAAATTAAAGAAAAAATTACTTTTTTCATACTTTCGCAAAAAATAATTTCAAGTCTCAAAATCAAAAATTCTTCTTTTGTTCCCAACATCTTCAAGAAACGGAAAGAGCGACGTCTAGGAAACGACATATGACTATAACCAATCGCAACTTTGAAAATATTGACCGATTATCATCACCTCACTTGCCGATTCACGCGGAGCAACTGATATAACAGAAAGGTTATGGAAATAAAGATCCTCTTAAAACAACATAATTTTTTTTACCCTGACAATTTACAATAGCACACCACATTTTAAAACGTTTGTATCTACCAGACCAATTTAGTGCTCGGACCAATTCAGTTTCGATTTGAAATACTTCAATACAATTCAATTTGGTTCACGCTTTTTTCGATATCAGTTCAGCGTCGAACTGAACTGTTTAGTTCAGTTCAAAAGACTGAATCGGAATGAATTGAAACTCTTGGATTGCAATTCAAACGATTCATTTTTGGATCGAATTTTGCCGTATTCTTGGGAGTTAATCCAAATCAAATCAAATTATTTTTATTTAAAATTCTCTAGCAAGATCATTTATTTGTTGTAAATAACATTTAATTTGTCTATTTTTAACGTTTTTATCAATAGTAGATTGATTAGAAAAGCATTTGTTTCTCTTGACTTAAATTGCCATTCTTTCGCCTTGGTTTTTTTCAATCCAGTTCAATTCAAAGTTGTGAATTGAATTGAATTAAATCGAAATTTACATGAAATGAATTAAAATTGCTAGAATTGAACCAAATCGCTCCGAAATTGAATCGAATTGAAAATGTTGAACCAAACTGAATTGGTATGAGCACTAGACCAATTTATTACACACAAATCGTTTGGGCAAACAGATTCAACATGTTACGACAATATTTTCGAACAACATTTTTTTTACAAAACCACATTAGAATAACGCAATTATACCAGAGTATTTTTCAACAAGACCATTTTACAACAATCCAGGATTATGTCAGGCCCAGGCCGACGCAGCCGCCTGCTATTATTTACATATTAGTAATTCCCCTGACCTGGTGTAGCTGAAGAGGTAGTTTACTTAATGATAAAATATTTTATTCTGCTTGCATACTCAATGTGGAATAATAATTTACACAACAATATTTAGATTTTAGTGCGCATTGAAGGAAAGAGCTACATGCTACATAACATGTGTACAAGTTGAAATTCAACGATTATTATTCTTATGGGCAAACATGTAATGACAAACTTCCATGCAAAGTATACGATAAGGTGCAGGATATGTTTAAAATATTGGCTTTGAAAAGTACAAAATAAATACACATTTTAAAGTTCTTGCACAAAATCATTTGAGGAAGTTTGAAAATAGAGTGAAATCACAGAAGAAATCTAAGTAAAATTTTTTTCAATTCTTTTCAATATTTAATCGAAAGACAATGTGCGGTTTATACTTGGATGTTGCAGGTTCGGTGACTATGAGTAAAAACTGGGAGTGCCATCATTATCTAAGGAAATGTTATGAGCAGGCCCACAATTTGACTAAAGACGTAACCAACGAATTCTGGAGTTGTGCTTCGGTCTAACGTGTAGAATGAGCCCGCTCGTATTCCCTCGCACTTAGCTGAGGCCAAGAATCTTTCCAAACTTGATTTGCCCCCAATCATGCTTGAGCCCGCTCTCCTCTTTAACTCATCCATCTTCTCTTGAACTTGATACATTTTCCCAAAGAGGAAAGTAAACATCATAATGCAATCAATAATGCAAAAATTTTGATCAAAAAAATAAAATTTTGAAAAATTTCGAAAAAAATTTTCAACTGAAAAAATTTTTTTATTGCAAAAAAACATTTTTCAGGATTATCGCAGTAATGTCTACCGTGATACCGATATGAGACCAGTCTTATTGTACTGAATCGGGTATATCACGTAAATAAAGTCGAAATGAAATGAAATGAAACGACAAATACTTTTGGCACTCCAGTCCAAGGTGAAAACATTTTAGAACGTAAATTTCTGAACTTTCTATGGGACACAAAATCTTTGGAAAGTTCTTTTAATTACGTGCAAGCTGGGTCTAGAACGCACGGCTTTATTGCTTCTTCGCCTATGTATAAGTTGAGTGTAACGTTGTTAATATTTTAAGCGGCGTTGAGCCTCTACACATTTAAATTTTTTAAAACTGTTTTTTCTCACATTTTTAACTTTATCATTGGAAAAGCTTTAAATTGCTTAAAGAAATAGACTCCATGAGGGTAGCGGCAATGAACACGGGTTTACTCGAGGGTAGTCTGAGTCGTACTCTGGTTCGAATCCCGGGGCTGGTATGCAATTTGGCCCAAGGCAAAGGGTTTTTTCCCACTGGGTTTTTCCCCTGACCGCTCAGACATTTGACAGCTTGTGCGAGGATTCCTCATAGATTTAGGGTTAACCATTCAAATTTTGTAACAGATTTGAATAAAGGCTTAAGATGATTGACAACGCTGTTAGACCTTCGGGTATGATTCGGAGTATAAACCCCACTTTTTTTTGCTTAAAGATTTATTCGAAAACTATTTTAAGGTTTAACCCTCCTAAACTTGTTTCATCAGCATACACAACTGATACTGTCTAGAGCTGGGGCCCGAAACCGGGTTTTTCGATTCGGCCCGACCCGAACCCGGGTTTGGGCCGAAAAAAATTGCGACCAGCGGGCTTAGACCGGGTTCGGGCTGTAAATAAAATATCTGATCGGGCTTAAATCGGGTTCGGGTTGAAAGATTTTTTACTAGATTGGTTTCGGTCGGGTTACTAATTCTTAATAATTTTAATGGGCAGGCCGCGGGATTCAAATGCCTCCAGTAGTTTGTCTTTGTGAAATAAGTTCCTTCAGAGATGGCACTCATCAATCCTAGAAAGCGCACATTCTCCTGCGCGGGATTAAGGTTAAACTACAGAATGAATGACCTATCTGGGGGAACTTTGGCGAAGCAAGCATGCATTCACAAATATATGTGAACATAAAATGCACTCTCGTATTTTTTTACAGATTGAGAGATTCAAGGAAATTCGTGGAAATAATGTAACATAACATTAGACGTAGCTTATCTCATTCATAATCAATTTTCATAAATAGATTTGAACGAATAAAATGAGATTTTTCGTGTTCGGGTTGAATAAAAGCTCATTGCCCGGGTTGGTAGAAAAATTTTAGTCCGGCCTTTTTTCGGGTTCGGTCTGGCCAAAACTTAAAAGTCCGGGTTTTTTCGGGCTCGGGTCAAACTAAAATTTATAGTACGGGTTTTAACCGGGTTTGGGTTCTGCTCAAATCAAGTCGGGTTTTTTCGGGTTGAGATATTTCAACCAGCAGACGAGTCGGGTCGGGCCGCTAAAAATTTAGAGAAGTCATCCTCGGGTTCGGGTCTGAAATTTCGACCGGGCCCCAGCTCTAATACTGTCCAAGAAACCGTTTGAGGAATATTAATTGCAAGACTTGGACGCCGTTCCAGAAAGTGGTTTAGAAAATTCTAGAATTGTCTGCCTGGGTCTTACCATAAAATGTCGCCACGCAGTCCTTAGATAGGCAGAGCGGTGACGGGTACAATAGTCCCTTTGAAGGGAGAAAATTATCTAGATAGCAGATTTAAATTAAAGGGAAAAGTTACCTTCCGTCGGATCTTTGCTCCTTCATGTTTTAACTAATTTAAACACTGCACACTTTTGCCAAATCGGTTAAAAACGGAACTTCGCATTTTCGCCAAAACACGAAAATTTGAGTTTAGCAAGTT
>JAQFXU010003956.1:0-14700 GCA_034693705.1 Spatulosminthurus flaviceps
CAAAAATCTTTTTTATAAATATAAACTTCCTGGCAAAATTTCGTGAGTGGGACGCAAGGGCTTGTACCCTTAAAGGGCATTTTTATGTTTTTACTAAAACGCGCGTTTTGCAATAGTTAATTTTGAAGTGACAATTTTTAATTTAATTCGAAATAAATTATACAAGTTAGAATTTTCTTATTTCGAAGTTTTTGGTGTTATTTTTAAATAATAACTTACCTATAATTAAATGGTTTAATTATTTTGCTGTTCGCATCTTTGCACTGCATTGTTAATGTTGTGGTTTCACTCCAACAATACATGAGTACTAACAACCATGCACACTACTCTTTACTAACTTCTAAAATCTAAATCGATTTTTCATTAAAGCTCCAACTTCAGATATTGTGTTGTTGTCAAGAATATTGAGATTATTGCCAACAAACTGCTTTCCGGTAACAACAAAAATAGAGCAGTATTGCAAAATAACTTTCGATGTTAACCTCAATCATTCAAGCTAAAAAAGTTATAACAATATTATTATGTACTTTTTTTTTTACAAATTTCATTACTTCCAATCAAATCATTTTATCAATACCGCTAGGCCTTTGCTTTACAATACTTGCAACTTTCAGTAAGAAGCGACCAATTGAATCAGGACGTTGCGTTCTAGTTTGTGCACCATGTAATGTACATATATGACGTCTCACGTCTGCCATCATTATCATCATCATCCACACGAAGCTTTTAGTTAATTAGATTTTCCTTATCCAAACGTTTGTGTTTTTTTCAAATAATGTGATACATGAATGTAGAGTGTAGGTATAAAGGAAAGGTAAGAAATTATCACATTTTCCCCTTTTTTGCTGTGCGCCTCTTTGTACATTTTTAGCACGTTTTTACATTAATGCAAAAACTTGCTTTCTTTCTTTACTTTGTAGCCACCTCTGTCGAAGGAAGACAAGCGTTTGGCGCAAATTGGGCATGGGCATGATCAAACCATTTGTTACCACAATATGTATCATCGATTGTTTAATTTTGGGAATTAATATTAATTTATATTATTCGTGTCTTTATCACATTTGTTAAGGTTGAGTAGAGAAGAGTGCTGAAGAAGACCAAACAACATCCACGCTAAACACATACGGTAAAGCAAAGGGAAAGGAGTGTACATGTACTTACATGATAAGATAGCTGGGAATACAAAGTTGGAAAATGTAAAGCTCAAGAGCAGCCATAGAGTATGTTTGTATTCTGACTGAGTATTATGCTTCCAATGCGTTGCATTGGAAAAAGTGTAAAGTCTGCTTGATAGAAATACGTGGTATATACATACTTTTCCTTGGCTAAGGCGTTCCGATCTTTAACTCCTAGTGAAAATTTAATATTCGACTTTGTAGTTTTGTTTTAGCAAGGAAAAAATCAAGATGAACATCAATTTTAACAGCTTGTTTTACAAATATCGCATACTAAACTTACTATCAATTCACTTTTCCTGACGTTTAGCCGGCAAAATTGCACATGCAAGTTAATTTTTATCGTGGTCTATGCTCCATTATTTTAAGAATATGCGTGCTATGTAATAGCTTTGTTTGCAGCGAAACATTAAGGCAAGGTCTATACAGTTACGTGGATTCCGAAAAAATCATTTTTGTTCCACCGATATAGGAACCGATTTTCAAGTAACATAATGGTAGACAACACGGGAGTTATAACAAATGATCACCTAAATGATTACGTTCTCTGAACGAAAACCTGAGCCTTTCAGGCGATTACCTTAATATCAATAGGAACCTGCCTTAACCTAGTGTCTATAGACTTACTTAATATATTTGCGTCGCACAGTAAAACAAATCCTTCAACAAATCATTCCGTTGAGCAGAGTCTACAATGGAGTCCCAGAGCCTCAGCTGACCGGTGTTGAAAATTCTCCATTAAATTTATTAATTAATTCAACAAATCATTCCGCTGAGAAGAGTCTACAATGGAGTCCCAGAGCCTCAGCTGACAGTTGTTGAAAATTCTCCATTAATTTTTTTTTAATTCAACAAATCATTCCGTTGAGCAGAGTCTACAACGGAGTCCCAGAGCCTCAGCTGACAGTTCTTGAAAGTTCTCCATTTTTATTAATTAATTTAAATATTCTCTTTTAAAATTCGGCATATGTACATACCTTAGGGCCCACAGATTTTGGAAGGTACTCCAATTAAGGCCATGAAAGTTGTGTGGGCATACAAAAACTTTCAGAAACAAAGATGATGGACGCAAGTATGCCATATCCAAATAATCTGTGCACACAAATGAAGTGACCGTGAATTCTAAATCTGTCTGCTCTACTGGGATTCACAGTCTACAAGTTCCATAGGTCAAGCGGTTACGCAACATTTCGGGATTAATTTACAATACGAAAAATTATAGGTCTAGGTTCTAGGCTTCAAGTGTCCGCGTCAACCACTCCTTTGTCTCCAAGTTTCACGTCTCAAGGTCGCACCGTAACAAGACATGATTTTACCCGGGTGCATTTCTCTCGGTTCCAGACCCCCATGATTCCAGGTTTGACGGCTCTAGATCTCTAGGTTCCATAGTGGAAGATTCCAGGTCTATAATTTCCAGGGCCCAAGGTTCCAGGTATTCCGGTTTCAGATCTCTAGGTGTCCAGGTCCCCATGTTTTAGGTCTCAATGTTGGAGGTACTTGATCCGGTTTCACATTTTCAGACCCCACGACTGCACGATGAAGAAAACGAATTTTCCAAAAATTTAAATGCTTAAATGGGTAAATTTCAATATCCGCAACTATAAATATTCGTTCCTGTAATCTCTACAAGGTATAGTTAAAATCTCAGCATGAACTACGGATATTATTAAGATCTATTCGGAATATTTGTACAAACAGATGAGAATCCTATACCCCGCCTGTAATCTCTCTTCCTATTAACGGATGTTGTTGTGCACATTGGCACTGATATTTTAGAGTGTAGCCAAATTTCGATTATTATGGAAGCGTTGGTCTTCAAGTCCGGTTCTGCTAGTGTGATATTACCTTCCATTTGTGCACATAATCAAGGGGAATATAAATGAGCATCGCACCTTCCTTATCATGTTCCTATATGATTGAGTTTTATCCTGTTTCCTTTACCCTTCATTGTCGTTTCATTTGCCTCAAGTCGAACATGTCCATATTTTCCCCTCCACGATGAACCACATCATTCGGAGCATCTCTCCTCTAACAGAGAGGAGAGTAGAACGTCACCCATTGAGTAAACACATGCCTTGCCGGTACGGCACACATTCTTTGTACATACATATATAAATGTATTATGTGTATGTAGCTGCATGTCGGGAATATCTCCACTCTTCATGTAGGAAATGCTCATTCGGAGCATCTCTCCTCTAACAGAGAGGAGAGTAGAACGTCACCCATTGAGTAATCACATGCCTTGCCGGTGCGGCACACATTCTTTGTACATACATATATAAATGTATTATGTGTATGTAGCTGCATGTCGGGAATATCTCCACTCTTCATGTAGGAAATGCTTATCCTTCAACTGTAAATAATGAAAAATTGATACAAAACTTGATTTTAAAACCTGAGCTTCTTTTAACAACACCGAAAAATAAAAAAAACAAATCTTTGAGTAGAAAATAACTAGACGCAAGGTATAATAAAATTATTGTCCATAAAGTGAGTTCTGTGTGGAAAATAAGATCATATTCGACTCCTATGCCTCACACTGCATGGAGGCAGTTGATAGAAATACCAATTCTCTGCCATTTGTGCACAGAATGGGTTGCAAACCATTTGATAGGGTGTTAGATAATATTGGGCGAGGTAAAAAACCGAGGTTTCGGTTTCAGTTGACCAATAATTACATGACTCACGTCAGTTCATTTGTTGATTGCAAGAGCTCGTCTAGTTACTGTAGGGAAAGTTTTGGCTTAAAATGGACAGTGGATCAACTCGATAATGATAATGACCGCCAATTTGCTTGAATCAGAACATGAACGCATCCAATAGTAAGGATCTACTTTGGCATTTGGTTAATAATTCCCGTCGTTGCTCACATAGAAGTTTTAAATTATACTCAGTAGTAACGCATATTTTGTTATACATAGCACTGATTTTGGAATAAGCGGGAATTTTGTAGAAATTGCTTGTAAATTTTGTTAAAAATGGCAAATCACTCGTGACAAAATAATGGACTCCAGGGAAAATCATCAGTATAAATTCCTACTGAGAAACACACCATATCCAAACCATTTAACCTCAAAATTATCTCTATATAAAATAAAGACTATAGCAAAAATTAGACTAGCATCTATAGTGGATTCTAATATTGTATGTAGAGATAGGAAATTAATAGTTAAAAATAATGAACCGTGTAATATTTGCTCCCAAGAAAATGTAACTTGGGAACACTTTTTTAATGCATGTAATGGTTTAGACAACTGTTTAGGAAAAATGTTTTCGGTAAAAATGCAATACAAGGAGAGGGCAACTTCATAGAAACATTATTTAGCAATGATAAAGTTGTATTGGGGAAACTATATGATTTCTTCTGTAAAGCTTGCAAGACCTACGGTCAAAAAATATGATTACAACATGAAGATTGTCAAATTTAATCTAAACAATTGTACGAATTGCAATTTGATGTGATGTAATATTTGTGCATGAGCACGCTCCGAAACACAATAAAGATACATACATACATACAAATCACTCGTGATTTCACTCGCTTTTTTATGCATACCAATTTTTAGGCCCAGCATTGACCATTTTCTTCCCAAAATTCCACTGTCATATAGCCTACGCACCAAAAACAAAAGGCCAAATATTACGTATGAAGTAAGCAGTCAACGATTAATATAAATCAAATACATTGAAAAATTTATATTTTACACAAAATTTTAATATATGAGTCGATAAAATAAACAAGATTCTGAGAAATGGTTTATTCAATTGAATTCACAGGAGGTCTTTCTAAAATATCCACCAATATCGGGTGCTTCAACCTCAAGATACTCATCGGCATTGAGCATGCATTTGACGATGTTGCTTCTGCGACATTAAGGCTGGAATCTGCCCGGTTTTGGCCCTGTGTCACGATAGTCTTTTCCACATGGTTCACGTCTGTAGCTTGAATATAGTTTGCAGCGTAGTGTAGTTTGGTTTCATCAGGCTGCTGTGAACCAAATCCTTTGTCGTTACCTAAAGAAATTGATGAATAAATATTTTAAATTAGTGCAGCAATTAGAGTTTCCCTACCCAACGTCTGAAATACCCACTTGTTAAATTTGCTCTAGTATAAAAAATTTTGATTACTATTAGCTGGTTTGCTGTCTGCCATATTTTCGACGGAAATTTTACCAAGTATCGAGTATGATGTCGGGATTCTCCTGTTAATGGAACTTAGTGAACTTAATGTTTTAGTAAAGCTGGTGTGCATTTGTGTTCATTATTTATGCTTCCTTAAAAGCAGTATACAAGAATCAATGAATTCGATTGAACATTGTTTATTGTTCATCTTGTTTTGCACGAGTGCAAAAATTCTGAATACCATGTTTGTAAATCTGTATTATGTTAATGTTCACAAATTGATTATGAATAAGCAAGTCCAAAACGTCATAGTTTTTAGAAAAAATTGGTTACATCAAAATTAACGTGCATAAGTTGGCACAAATTACGTCGTAAAGATTTTGCCATGCGGGAAGGTGTTACATATGCATGCGCAAAATGACATTTTTTCAGGCTGTATCTGCGAACAAATTAGGGCGACTTCACTCATTTTTGAACTTATATATCTGACCGGAGACAACCTACAGATCCAATCCTATTACCAACAAGGCCAGAAATTCTGTTTATCGGAATTGTTCCTCAAAATTGAAAGGTAAATTTTGGAACACAACAATATAAAATTTTGCCTTCGACCCCTGGCCTGTTTCATATCATGTTACCCATTATCAGGGCTGGGGTCCTCCAGGTCAACGAAAATCAGAAAGCTGTCTTCTTGTCATTATTCTTCCGTTAACAATGCTAAATAACGGCCATATAACCGTAGCAGGGGCTCCTCATATATTTCAATAGTAAATTCCGCCCAGGCTACGGCATCCTGTTGTCCTACCCGAAAAATATTTGGACCGATGCGAACCTTATTTGAACTATGTGAAGCTAAACATGACCGATGCAAACTGTTCTCTGCGGGCGATGAACCCGGTATATACCGATATGGGTCACACTTTACCCAATGTAAATCATTTTGACCGACTACAACATTTTGCCCAATTCTATTGTGATAATATACGATGCACTCAATACCTGTACGACGCAAACTACAGTTTCACCGATGCCAACCTAAATTTGATTTGACCGATGCCAGCAAAATGTAAACCGATTTCAACTAGATTTCGACCGATCAGAAGCGATTTAATCAATCGAAGCAAAGCTAATTATGACCCATGGGAAGCCATTTTAACCAAGGCAACGAACCCAGTTTTAGGCTATGTGAAGTTATTTAGACAGATTATAGCCCAATGATTACGTATGCAAACCAAATTTTGACCGATGTGAACCAAACTTTGACCGACGCGATCCCAATTGTGACCAAGGCAAACAATATAAGGCTCATAAATATACTGTTTTTCCAAATTCCCCTCTAGTGGTTGTCGGCTATTATCCTTCCATCTTACTGAAGGATTATTTAGGGTTATTAATAGGATGTATCCTATTTTTATTATCTCACTATAACAGATTGACTCTTGTTGGGTACCATCCTGAGCCAAGCAGTGAACTTCCTCAATAACCACCCATTTTCTTTTCTTTCATAAATAATGCAGGACGTGGAGACTAGGTTTCTCTCCTCATGCATTCATTATGCCTCCAAAGGGTTCTATCTTGGCTTTAATCTTGGTGATTCTTACTGGAAAAACGCCCGCCTGCATTTTAATGATGATAAACATTCTAAGCTTGTCAATATTTGTTTGTAAAGGATTTTCTTGTTCCCATACTTACTTTAATAGTATAACGATACTCCCGCTCCTCTATGTGGTTTATCACACCATTCCTGATATTCATTTCTCAAATTTTTCCTTCAAAATCTTTGTGTTCTATTTGCCTTTCTTCCCTTTATGTATTTTCTCCGTAATTATTCCAAATGCTCTAATCTACGGCTTTTAATACAGCTACACAAATGTTGTAGTATTGAAAAAACACTTCCCAATCTGCTTTTCAAACATCACCTCCTTATATACCTTATCTTATTACGTAATTTTTATTGCCTTTTTTTGTTTCCAAAGATTTTGTAAGTGATTTCACTGTCCTTCCTAATCGATATTTTCTTACTTCTTATTCCTTAATATTCATGTAATACAATATGTAAGGCCAATGTATACTCTCACAAATAATAGCAGTAATAATAATAGCAATTAATAATAAAGTATGAAGTAAGCAGTCAACGATTAGTATAAAAATCAAATACATTGAGAAATTTATATTTCGCCCAAAATGTTAATCCATGAGTCGATAAAATAAACAAGAATGTGAGAAATGTTTTAATCAACTGAATTCGGAGGAGGCCTTTCTAAAATATCCACCAATATCGGGTGATGCGCAGGGGAGTTAACACTACACGATGATAGCAGATTTGTTTTCGTTTAATAGAATGAAGGTGGATTTGCGTTACGATTTTAATGAATCCGGACCAGACGTGTGATATTGACGATTGGTATGGTAAACATTTTATTGGTGGGAATACAGATGAGAAATTATTTTTAAAGTCGTAGAGCTGACATGATTTTTCTAACGTTTTTGAGCATTAGCTTCCCTGTAAGTTTGCTATCCTCACACTATGCGATTGTCACGTACGTTGGTCTTGTGCTTAGCATTAAGTATAGTCTCCAAGTATTTGAAGTTGACTGTTTGAAACTTCCTAATAACCCCGTCTTCTTGAGCTTTGAGTTCTTCAACCTTTTACTTCATACTCCTCTTACCGCACATCTATTCTTTACCAGTTACTCGCAGAATTTCTGGACTCTGAATCTCACCACGAAGACATGCGACTTTAGCGCTCCAAGCATTTCCACTATTAAGATTTAAGATCATGCCAATTCGGTAGGCATAACCGAAATATTCAACAAAATTCTATGGATTTACTTCAAAAATTACTTTAAATTCCATAAAATATCATTTTTTTTATTTTTGAAATTTGCAGTAGCCTACAAGCAATATAGCTACATCTTCCAAGAATCTTCCTTAGAATTTTTAATTTTATTGAGAATGGAGTGCCAAGAAAAGTTAAGCCAAGAGGTAGTTTTTGTCGCTGAATCCAGTGAAGTCATAATATCTTGAAGATGCCATCTTCCTGGATAAGAAAACTGGACATTCTGGAAACTACGTTTAGTTAAATTCAGAAGCTGGTTAGGAAAACGGTGCACAACATAAATAGAAAAGGAAGCTAAGGAAAATTTACTTTTTCTTTACTTTCGATTGTAATAACTTCAAGACTCAAAACCGAAAATGTTTCTGTTTCTTATATCTTCTATCTAAGAAAAGAATGGAGCGACACCTAGGAAATGAGATAAACTGACTGCAACCAACATTGGCAGCAATATTGGCTGACTAGCATCACCTCGCACATGAAGTAATATGATACTGTACCATACAAAGATTGTGGAATGCTACTGCTACAAACGTTCCTGGCTAGATGGGATCCTGATTGTTGTGTCCACAGATCCATTGAGTACGATTTTGAACACATTTTTAGCATACCCTAACTAAATTCTTAATTGCAAATGCATTTTAGAGTTCGAGTTACTGCTGGGAGACCAGTCTTGTTGTACTGAAGCAGAAATAACTCGTAATTAAAGTCAAAGTGAAAAGCAGTAAAAGGATACAATTGGACACAAAAGCTGTATTTATTGGCCGGTCATCAATCATGATGAGTAGAACAGCGATGAATCTAAAGTTAAACGTGCGTTTTCAACCTGTCAAGTTAATTGTTTAATTAACTTCAAAGATTCTAAGTTCAAATCTTGGCAGAACTCGAACACGAATATATAGGTTAATAATGTGGGTTCAATAGATACCCACAGTTATTGGATAATTTTCTACCATCTTAAGCCTTTATTCGTTTATTCGCATAACAAAATTTCATTTTTGACCCTATCTACAAGGCTTCCGGCATTCTGGGGACATCATTGCACCTCTCACAAGCGGTCATAGGTCTGAAAGGTCAGGGGAACACCCAGTGGGAAAAAAACCTTTCCTTCAGCCAAATTACAAACCTCCCCCGTGATTTGAGCCCGGGTACGACTTAAGAAGACAACTCTCTCAAATCTATAGCTACGTTAAAGGGACTTGCCTGAACAAGAAAACATGCTTCCAGTCAAGCTAGGGTTTTGGACAAGACCAGTGAAACCTACGCACTTGAGATTCATGGTCAAGTTCAAAAGTAAACGTATGTGGCAACAAACTAAACATTTAACACGGAAATTAAAGTTCTAATTCATTGAAAGTCTAAAATGGATGCACATTTTAAATTTGTTTGTGTGATTTGGAACTTTATAGTTTATAGTAGATATCCCTTGCAGTTTGAATACGTCATCCCATGAGGAATTATTAAAGTTCTAGATATTACACATTTTATTTAAAGTTGTGGTTCCAGTTAGCGTTATACACAGATGTACCCAATACAAAATGAACTAGTTATATTTGGAATAATTAACCAAAGAAAAGGCTTCCAGTAAAGGAACTGGCGCAAATTGCTACCGGTGCTAACTATCACTAATGGTCTAATTAGGATAAAAACTATTATTGTAAGGACCTAACTATTAACTTTGCACTAGAAAAAAAAACTTTATATTTCATGCAAGATTTTTAAGTAATTGTATGACATTTGCTAAAAACTTATCAAGTCAGGTCCAAGTTTAAGTCATGCACACGCGTACTTTTTTAACTACCGGTTTGCATAAAATTACTTGAACTTTGCACTATACCTACTTGAATTAAAATGTCAGGTTCAAGATTGTTTCAAAAATTACTTGATGATTCGTGGACAAGTTTGGAATTTACTTCACCCGAACTCAGCTCTATTGTCATGAGCGCCTCGTAGCCGCACTCATTAACCAAACCTCATGAAAACAGTGACGTTGAATCCAAACAATTCTAATCATCATAGCTTAGCCTTGTTGGTTTTAGGAATGGTGCCCATCATTGCTCCTGCCATCCTCACCTTTTGAATTACCCATGACAAAATATCCATCAAAAAAGCCGCAAAAGCTGATGAAAACGCATATAACCAAGGTGCAACCGATTTAACAATGTCATTTGAGTCCTGATTTGTTGTCAAGACAAGAAAAGAGTATCACGTGGAATGGCTTAGTTATTTCAATGACAAAGTTGAGGTTATAAAACATGGACCTTCACTTAAGAGAGGGCTTACGGTCGCAATAATTTTATTGCATTTTCTTGTATCTACTCACTCAGATTTAATAATCTCTTCTTCCCACTTTCCATGTGAATGGAACTAATTTACTATTCAGAGTGGACTTTATATTTATCACAAGTTATTTGAGATTGCTAATATTTTTTTTGTCAAATTCTTTTTCATCTTTATTTCAATAATAATTATTATTATTCATAAGTGTGACATTATATAGCTTACATAGCATTAATTTATATGCGAAAACTCTTCACATAGGATCAGTGCCATAGCTTACATACCACGCTCACAATACATATTTCTTTGCAAACTTATTTATTTACAAGTATTTTTACTTACCATGTATTTTCAATTATTTTTAAAAGGATTTTTTTTAGCTCCCAGCATCACTACAGATAAAATTTAACATTCAATCCATTTTCACGTGACGTAAATTCCCTATGCCTTATTACATTTTCCCAAACACAATTCTTTACCTCTTCTTTCTAAAACTATACCCTAACATTCAAAATGTACATGATAAAACATTTCACATCCAACTCATTCTCTCCCTACAAAATTCATTTCATCATTATTTATCATTATTTTACGAGTATTTTTTATTACTCACATTCGGGACCTTTTTTTTTTATCATTCATCATTCATCCTTTCACATTTGATATTATTTCTTCCGCGACTTTAATAGTTCAATAATAATAATAATAATAACAACTAAAATATTATTGCTATATTCTGGAGATGTCGTCAGTTCAAATTTTCCTACCTGTTCAGAATAAATAGGGTTAAAAATGAACAAAAATTTTTTTCCTCCCAATCATAATTATTGATAATTATTTTTCAGTGCTAATGTTTTTTTTATACTTTATACATGTGGAATGGAGGACTTTTTATAGCAGTTCCATTATTTCATAATATTACCCATAGAGAAAGAACAATTTATTCCAGGATTTTTCAGTACATATTACAATACACACATTCAAGGAAGTTCCCTTTGATATCCTTTGATAAATAATATTATTATACCATTATTTAAAAATCCTTGGCACTATCATTTAAGTAGCATTTTTTGAGAATTTTGATCATTTGCTCCTTTCAAGCACTAAAATTAAAAACCTATAGTTTTCCAACATAGTTTTGAAAATAACAAATACAAAAAGTGCATTGATTTTGTCTTTCTAAATATACAACCAGGCCTGTCTTAAAAGCCATGGACTTTGTAACCGCAGAAATTACATAATGAACCTCTAGCAATTTAATAGCTCCCATTCTCAGTTCAATCCAGACTAGTTTAAATCGAGATTTTCAATGGTAATCAATTGTACATAATAGCTACGTATGCAGATTTTCATGTCTTTTCCAACGTTTCAAATACAATTCTTATAGGGAGAAAAATTAAATATACAAAAAGAAGCCAAGTTGGGTCTTCCCATAATTTCGTTGCTTGTCCGCCATCAAATTTGACTCAGTTTAAGAACAATAATAATAAAATTATTTCTATACAGCAAAATGAGCAAATAGTACAATTGAATTTGACTCACAGTTTTCCACCCATTCAACAGGGATTTTGACTAATTTGACCAGATTTTTTTTAAACCCCAGCCATTGGTTCATTTTTACATTTTCACAAGAAGCTTTTTATACCAAAATTTTATTGTTGCCCGGATTTGATCAGAAATCCTTGTCTATAAATTTGACCCAAATCCCATATTAAATTGTTCGTCCAAAATTTTTGAACACAATTTTTCAAACGAAATTTTGCCTCATATGATAACCTGTACGACCCAAAATCAGAATGTGGGACCCAAATTTAAGTGGCCACTAAAAACTTGAGCGTAAAAACGTGGTTCATTCTTTCAATATAGAACTTTTACATGTGTAATAATAATTAAGGGTATATTTCTTGTGACATACGCATATATAGTGGATAATTGCATTGAAATTTAATGTGACTAATTGATTTGAATTTATATAGACATTTTACAAATTAGACATTCAAGAGCTTAACTTAACACAAGGCTAAATATTTTTTAATGTGTACATCCAACAATATTTAAATACTTGGCAACAAATACTCCTCAATTGTCTTACAATAATAATTATTAGAATAATACAGAACTCGTAATGACGCGTACATACTGACAAGTAATAATAATAATTATTTCAAATCTAATTACACAACAATTATCGACATACTTTTATGCAATATAATAGACTAATAAAAATGTGAACACCAAACATGTTTTTTTGCTTCCATGTAAAAACAGACTCTCTATATCGCAAGATAATAAGAGGAAACATTGGGGGAAGAAATTTTTTTCACTCCATTCGTTCCTCTATGTATAATGACGTGTGTGTGTATATAATAATAATTTTTATTTACGTACTTTAGCTTATAATATGAGGATTTTTCAGGAGCAACTTGTATCGCCTCCACCGAAAACATTCTTAAATAATGACCGTATAGGTTGAGGAGGATGTTTGTATTCATAGAGCTATATTCTTAGCAATTAATATGCGGAACAAGAAATTAAACAAATATACCTTTTCTACCCCTTGACTATATAAGATTCCGTGATTATAGACGTACGTAAATTGTTGAGAGTTATAATTCAGTATTTATAATGACGTGTTAGTCTAGTTTCGAGTACATATCTTCTAGCTGAGGCTTGAAGTACGTTTTCAGTTGAGGTCGTTTTGACTTGAGGGTGGGAGTGAGAAGACCATTTTGGACCGAGAACGGATCTGGATGAAGGTAGACATCTTTTACCTATGCAATAAAACAACAAATCAAATTTTTACCAAATTTCCACCAAACGTACCAAATTTTTACCGTAGTTGCCTCAACAATTGCTACTTTTTGACCAAATTGACCATAATTTGGACAAAATTTACCAAAATTCAGGCAAAAATGACCTACATTTGGACAAAATTGACTTGGATTTGAGCAAATTTTACCAAAATTTGGACAAAATTGACTTAAATTTGAGAAAAATTTACCGAATTTGGACAAAATTGACCAAAAGTGGGACAAAATTGGCCAAAATTTGGACAAAATTTACCAAAAGTGGGACAAAATTGGCCAAAATTTGGACAAAACTGACCAAAAGTGGGACAAAATTGGCCAAAATTTGGACAAAATTTACCAAAAGTGGGACAAAATTGGCCAAAATTTGGACAAAATTTACCAAAATTTGGCCAAAATTTCGACAAAATTGACCAATAGCTTGACCAAATCAGAACAATCCGGGAAATTTCAACCAAGTTGATCCAATTTTTCACAAAAATCCACATTGATCAAAACTCTCGACCAAGCATAAACTTGTAAGAGAAATAAATATGAAGGATTTACTGCTGTATACAATACCATAGAAATGTGACCTACCTGTTCAAAGGACTTGAGCCCCGACTCTTTGCCAAGCTGAATAAGGTCTTCCATTATCATTCCCTTCACCCTCTCGTCGTTACAGAGAACGGATAAAGTACCTGGAATATCATTTTCTAAAGCCCACTCCTTCACCGTCTCCACATCAGGCACTACAACAGCTACTACACATGACTGCGGAAATAAGAAAAACCTCTGCATCAGCATCAACCCCTCAATTTTTCACACTCTCCCCTTTAAAACTTTATTCTTCCCTTAAAATCCCATCATATTAGTCCTGCTAAAAACGCTTTCATCCCCAAAACTTACTCATTATTTTCACATAGACAATTGCTAAAATAAGAGTGGAATTTAGCATAAATTACCTTGAGCGATTCCCCATACACGTAGATCTGGGAGACGTAAATACTCCTTATGTAGATATTCTCAATTTTCTCCGGCGCAATGTACTCACCCTGACTCAGTTTAAAAATGTGCTTCTTCCTATCGATTATTTTCAACGTCCCATTCTGCCAATCCAAACAACAACACATTACCATTCCATTTTATTACTTACTCCTTCCTCTCAACATTAGGAAAAATGGGTCACTTTTCTCCGCAACAAAAAACACTTTTTTCCTATACGAGACTTTCCTACAGAAAGAACACATTTCAACATTAACGGCCACCCCATAAAAATGTACAAGCTCTTTATTCGGATTGGGTAACTTCCCCCGAGTTAGGCAACTTTAAAATCCCAGTGTAGCATAAATTATGTAATTTACTGCACAAATGATAAAATGTTCCCCACACTAAAATGAAATGCACATTTTAAATTTAAAAAAAAAACAAAACTCACAGGAAGCCAGGTTCCAATGTCTCCAGTGTGAAGCCAACCGTCCCTATCAATCGTATCTCGGGT
>JAQFXU010003957.1:0-14692 GCA_034693705.1 Spatulosminthurus flaviceps
ATTCCGTTTTGGATTGTACAAAATGGACCTACTGGAACCCCCTAGCTTTCTTGGCCATCCCCCTTTATTTTCACCCAGTTAAAACACTATCCAACATATAATTGGACCCCAATTGGGTTTTACTCAACAATCCACTCCCAAATTTGTATGGACCCTCTTTCTTGGTCGAGTTCCTCGAGTCGTATTCATTCAATTTTTCCAGTTCGTTCCGTAGGTAGACCAAAAAAAGTAAAGAATTTTTTAATACGGTTTTCTTTTTTAAGACAAGGAAACGAATTTCATCAAAATGGAATTGCATTAATGCATTATTCCAAAGGAAATTCTTGCTATAAAAGTACTAAGGAGAAAGGCAAAACTAATCTTTTGATGTCATTTTCTTCCTCAACGAGCTTCTCCACGCCATATTTTCACAAGTTCGTCCGTACATACTAATCCTTTGCAAAACAAATCTAGTCTATTCTTTAGAATATTTTTCTAAAAATTTTCATTTTAAGGTTCTAATTGAGATTCTACCCGAACGCTAACGCAACGCTACTTTTCACATCCATCATTGCCATTTTTTCGTAAAGCAGCCTTTGAAAAAATGCTGGAACAATCGTGACAAAATTTTTAAGAGCTAGAAAATATGGAATGTACATAGAACGGTGGTAAGAAATTCCATAAAAGAATTTTATGGATAATTTATTTTATCCAATTATCTTGCATTGAGTCGAGTCTTGAAATTACCAGATTTTTTTGCTCATAGTAATAACGTCGGTAATAATAACAAATGCAAGTGTGTGGATAACTCATAAAAATTGATCCCGTTCTGGAGTAGAGGTAATAAGTGAGTGCTTTTCTGAATTCTTATACTTGAGTGAGAGATTAAAACTTACGTTGTGAAATCTCAGGATGGAGTGAGACTGTATGAGATAGGTGCGAAAGGTAAAAAATGAGAATTTCGAGAGAGAGGTTGCCCTTACAAAACTGACTTATGGCTTTATTCGGAGGTAATGTCTAGGAGATGGTTCAAGTTCAGTAATTGGATTCAGACTTGTCAATTGTAGAATAATTATTACAAAAGTAAACTTGAAGGTAAGTGTACAAATTAAGGTATGGCAAGTCTCTTTATTCGAGTTCAATGAATTTGCATATATCCCTACAATATACGCCTCAAAGTTATTCTGCAAACAGAAATTTTCTTCACATATCAAATATCAATGTCATGTATAATCAGTGTTTGTTACTGTTATATTAGCATTTTGTGCGTGGGCACTGAACTATACAAGGGATGAGCTTACGAATGAGCTCACTTGAAAAAGGAAAAGATGAAAAGAGGGATTCCCAAAACATAGAGAGGGAGCCAATGGAAGTCAATAGGACGAATCTGATTATTTCCCTAATTGGTCATTCCTTGAGCAATTTATAATCACAATTCCTTGTATGATAATTATATTTTCAAAAGAAATTCCAAGACTGAAAGACGAATTTAGTACTTTACTCTCATTTAGCTTTGTTATGTCGTTGGGAGTCTCAGTCTCGTAATTTGATTTCCTTGAACCAATAAACGTCGTCATTCTAGGAACATTTTTATTTGTAAAGCAACCTAACAAAAAAATTTTTTTTAAACAATTTCTAATTTCTCATCAGCTTTTTTGTCCATATCAAGGGGAAAAAATAGATGAAGTCTTTGAGTTTCATCAGAGTAAACATACGCTTATACCTTTAATGATTATTTTTTCTATTCAGATATAACCCTTGAGGTAAATGAAATATGAGAGACTACTTGTCCTATACCTGCATGTCAACATATGTAAGGATCCCCGACTACATGTCAATATTGGTAAATCGTTGCCTAAGTTGATAGAGCTATTTGGTTTCATTTATTTTGTTTGAAATCTGTAGAGACACAATTTTCTAGGAAATTGTATAGAAGTAGGTAGCTTTGATACGTGTTTACGTCAAAGTCTCTATAGTGACTCTTAAAATTTCAACTGAGCTTTTAGAAAGGATTTTTAATGGCATATTTCGGTGGTAGTAGATAAGCTTTTCGAGATTTTGAACAAATAAAAACAATATTTGTGTGCTAGAATTAAACACTCACTTTGTCCTAGAAACTAGAATTATTAAAACGTTAATCCATCTCGTAACCAAACATTTGAGGAGAAAAGGTAGAAAATGTGTATTTTCAGAATCTATAATAAGGACAACAATACATTTGTAATAGCTTTTCACTACTATTTCCGAGCTAAAAAATCCAGTTATAATTTCACTGTAGTGAGAATAAAATTGCGGACAAGGGATTTCCTTTGGAAAGTCTGTGCTTTCTAGATCTACAGTATTTTTCTAGTTTTAAGATTTTTAAACGATGTGTGAAACGTCAAAGCATGAGATTGTAACAATATGAGAGGAAGATTTATTAGTTTCGTTATGATTAGTCATTATGATTTGCAGATACATTCCATATTTTCACAATAATTAGTTAACAATAAGGTTAAAACGTGTTTCTTTCATGTCTACCAATTATCAACTTTTGAATGATTGAGTACGCATGAATACGGCGAGAACCAATAAAGCATTGGAAGATCGGGGGAAATTCTCACTCGGCACTCAAAACGTAAACTGAAACTGAATTCTCCAGAGCTGGATCGATATTAGCGTTTACCTTTATGTCAATAAACTTCTTTCCTCTTCATTGAATCTCCATAGCCGCATAAAAGCTGTGGACAAAATATTTTTTTAGAATTATTTCAGCCTTAGCGAGACAACGGGAAATGCTTTTGACACTTTTTGTCCAGTAGCCACAGCTGCCAAAAGTTCCAATTCCCCTATGAGACAGTTTTACAGATTCAATATAAGTTATCCTAGCCCCACTGAAGGCAACTGTTTTTGGCAATTTTGAAAAATGGCTGAAATATAGGGGATAGAGTAGAAGTAAGTTGCGAATTATGCTCCTTTTAAAAATGCGGTAGAGCCTGAATTTGCAACTTACTTCTACTCCGTCCAATATATTTCAGGCGTTGTTCAAAATTTTCAACAACGGTGAAAAGCTGCACTGAAAAACTTATTTCTGAACACTTTAGATGAAAAATGAGTAAAATCGTCCCATTAGTTCCGGAGATACAGGCTTAAATACAAAAAAATCGTTTTCGGCCATAATGCCCTAACAGATTAACCTATTACAAAAATCCCAACTTTTCAAATTTTTTTAAAAATAAGATGTTTTGGACTTACATATTCTCCCTGGACGTACTCAAACAATAAGCTAATTGAAAATGTTGTTAGTTTGCCACTTGATGATTTTAATTGTTTTTCTAGCACCGGAAAGCAAATGAACAAATTCTTATTAAAGGTCTCTTTGTCTTTAATTTAATTGTAGACAGGAATGCCAAGTTAAGGGTGTACTCACATTGAACCCGTCCGTAAAATTTTTCTTCCGTAAAACGGAAGAAACCCGTAATGTTTATCCATTTCAATGGTAACAAACGGTTTCTATGTGAGTGGTTTCTTCCCTACAGTAAAAAACTTACGGTTACGGACGGAAAAGGCTCTATGTGAGTACACCCTAACTTTTAATTAAAATTATTTTGTCTTCCCACACAATAATTCCCACACTCGTTAAATAGTCATGGAAGTTCTTTGTTTGATTCACGTGTAGCTTGACAAATACGATCAATTTTGTAACCAATGAAAGTTAGATTGACGGCTTTTACTGTTAATTGCCAATTATTCGGCCCAAAGAATTGAACATGAACTGTTTTATTGAGACAGAAATATTCAGTTTTGTCCGAATTTTCAGGCAAAATTAAAATAACTGGCGATTGTCAAACTTTTGTTTGGAGTAGGGCTTTATTTCGAAATTTGAAATAACAATTACAAAAATTCATTTTGGATGTCGTTAACTTCCGCATAGCCAGTCACATGTATTTTATGTAAATACTGGGAATTTTTCAGAAAATTGAAGTTCGGAGGACTTAGGGTATGAGGACAAGAGGAATTAATTAAGTGAATAACGAGATAGTCTGGACTTAACACTAACTGGAAATAAAATTAAAGGAAAGAGCAATTATTTATTGTACAAGGAGTTTTTATGAAATCTTTATCATTCCTTGTGTAATGGAAAAGCTTTTAAAGAAAACCAACACAGTTACACATAAATTCCATAAAAACACAGACAGAGCGTCAAAAATTCCCAAATTTCAAATGAATAGCCAAATTACGAGCAGAGTATCGTCCAGCTCCACAACACAACCAAATGTTTGTTTGGATAAAATGTATTCGGCTACAGTGAGAAAATATATTTTTTCCGGTTTTGTTTGGAATTCCTATATTTGTTTCCTACCATTCGAATGGGATGCCAAAAGCAATGCCTTTACCTCCACAAAATCGCGAGTGAAGAAAATCCTATGGTTTATGAATACACTGGTGTTATTTATTGAGGCAGCTCTTTTGATATTTCAGCGGATCTATCGAAGAAATGATGAGAATTTTCAAAAGATGGAACCCTTTGTTAATTATGTTCTAGTTGCTCTCCTCCTAATTTTGCTCTTTCATTTTGCCTTTTCACAAAGTTACCAGGAATATCCTTCAATTGTGGGAATGTTTCACTCTTTCTTGTATGACTTTCAAGGTAAACTTGATAAATGTTGTTAAAATACAAAGGTATCCTTTTAAACAATAATTTTAATTTCATTTCATTAATTTTGTGCAATAATAAATTTCATTATTACTGTAGAAACTTATGGAAGAAATGGTTTTTCCCGACAAAAATTCCTTTGGACGTTTGAAGATATTTGCAGTGCTTTCCTCTCCACTTTTTATTTTCATGCATGGGCTTTAGTGCTTCTTTTCACAGTGACGACTCTCGTTCTACCCCAGAACCCACTTTGCTTCACGTCTTTAGCGAGCCAACCCTATTCATTTTCATGGTGGATTTATTTTTTACAAGCGAGTTGGATTTGTTATGTTGCATTCACTATTTTGGGCAATGTAATGGTGATAGTATTCCCTGTGATGCCCTTTTTATTTGCTGCTCTCCAAGTTTTAACTGAGATGAGGTACGGCAAAAATGTTGTACAATTTTTGACAAGTTCTGTTAGGACATTGAGGATTAAGTATTCATAAGAAGAGCTTAATATAAACTTCCTAAGGCAGTTAAGGCTGCGGGGATTCTGGGATATAATTTTTGATCAGATTACGAGTAAAATAAAAATTTTGTCATTTAAATCCATTTCAGACCCAACAATCCTGTCTATTGGACAAGAAGCTCCTTACGCACACCAACCGCCTTTCTCTTCACCTATAAGAAGTTCGAAGTTCTTCTAAAGCAGATGCGTGCCTTTTATTCCCCCGTGATACTTCCAGCCGCACAAAACTCACTCATCCTTCTTTCAGTTTACTCCCTGTACTGTTCCATCAAGTTGGAGGGCATTTTGCGAGTGATCATGAGCTGTGTCGCCTTTGTCGTCCCATTGATAACAGTAATCATATTCATGATTTTGGGCCTCTTCGCCGAATGTTCAGTCAGCTTATTGCTGTCATGGAGGGGCCATTCAACAGAAAAGCTGTTTCAGAGAAGAATGTGGTCCATGCGATCACTCAGGTTTTATATCAGCGATCTCTATTTTGTGGATAAAGGGCTCGTCCCCACCATGTTTTCTATTATCATTGAGAATACTGTTAGTATGCTTATGATCAAGTAAGTAAAAAGTAACTTCAAAAATTCATATACATGAGTGGGATAAAAGGGATGATGCTCGTGGCAGAATAAGTTTAGATATAATTTAATAAAATGTAATTGTGTGGTGATGAGTACGTGCCACCTGCACACGCTACTTGCCAAACAAGAGGTGAGTTTTGACTCTACACAATGGGCGCGTTGTTAAATTCAGACTTTAGTTAAAGACAGTCAACGCCTGCCTAGATTTTCGCTGCTCCTAAACTAGCAAAGTAATTGCTTGCTAGGATGAAGTCAGTCAGCTGCTGCCTAGTTCTTAACCTGCCTAGATCTAGCGATGCGCAAAACTAGGCTGTTCCCGAGCAGCCTGCTAAACTCATACAAAAAGTAGGCGAAAACTGACTGTCGCCGTGTTGTTAAAAGAAGGCTAATCTAGACAACTAGCAGCACCGCGTTGTTAAATTCCGCCTAGATTAGAACATTTATTGCTAGAATGGACTCGGTGTTGTTAAACTCTCGCTGGTCAGGCATTGCGTGGCTAAGTCTAGAAAATCTAGCACTTTCACAACGCGCCCAATATTTAATTATTTTCTCTTTGAAATTATAGCATAAAATTACAAACTTTCCGGATTATACGAGATCCTAAGTACTATGTCCATGGGTCCACTGAGGACGATTATGAATACATTTTTAGTGCTCTCTAACTAAAAATTGTATAAGCAATAATGCACTTTAGCGACCGTTTGACTGACGGGAGACCAATCTTATTTTACTAAATCAGGAATAAAACGTAAATAAAATCAAACGAAAATGAAACTCCTGTACATTTGCCAATGCCAGGCAATGCTCTTGGAGCTGGAACGGGTGTTCATTATGTGACGGGGTTGTATACCTTGGGTTGGCTTGACCTGTAGCATGTGGGATTGGATTTTCCATGTGCAATTCTTTCCTTTGCGCTTTGGAAGGGTTGGCCGTTTTTTGCCAGCTGGTTCTTTTGTTGGTAGGTGCGAATGGGGCTGTTATTCACATAAGCATTGTTAATGTATACTCACCGTTGTTCTTTGGTTAAGCATAATGGCAAGCAAATTATTATAATTTATCACATAAAAATACAAAAAGCCAATTTTCAAAAAATCCACGAAATATTTTTTTGAAATTTATTTTTAATTCGTACATTTGGCATGGAAATCATTCTTAACCCCAGAGAAAACGAAAAAAATAATAAAAATGTAAAAATAATGTAAGAAAAAACAATCCGAATTGAAAATGATATTGGCTTAGCCAACAAGATCATTAGCTTCACCCTGGGTTTTTGGCAAAAACCCAATAACCCTGGGTTTTTGGGTTTTGAGGGTATTTGGGCAATTGGGTATTGGGTATAGCAATAATTACAATATTATAATTTATTAACTAATAGTAATTATATTCAATAATAATTAAATATGTTTAGCCTAAAAATGAAAAAACGCAAGAAATAAGACAGAAATATGAATGTTGCATGCTTATTTTCCCCGCCTAAAAGCAAAAACCCAATTACCCAAAATATTTGATACCCAAAAACCACACAAAAACCCAAAAACCCAGGGTTATTGGGTTTTTGCCTCTGCCAACACTGATTAGCTTGCGTCTTTTGCTTACCTTGGTCACTATACTCAACCAATGAATGTAGCTCTACACATCTTCACATGCTTTGTGGTGTTAGGAAAATTCATTTTATATATGATAATATCACTCTGTCAAATTTTGGAATCAATTTCTGTCGCATCTGGAAGAGTTGGAATCCACGAGAGAAAATCCCTCCTTAAGGATAGAAGCTAAATCCATGAGAAAGTTTCAAATCCACAAAGCTTCCTTTGGAATTGTAAATACTGAAACAGCCTGGAATATTGTACATGGTGTTGTCAATTGCTTACTCCTTATTTTGCTACTTCATACATAAATTTAGTCTTTAAATTCTGGTTTGGACCTCGGAAATGGTATAAGCCCCTCAATGGAGTTTCTTAAAATCTGGCTCCAACTTCAAACAAATATGATCAAAGTAAGATCCATTTAATCTCTACTATATTTCACCCCGTGGGACAACATGAACTGAAAATGATGTGTGGATGTGTCTCTTGAACACGTATTGCAAACTTCAACTCGTCGGGACTAATCACGTTTAGACTTGTCGTGCCACACTTGTTTGTCCCCTGGATTGATTTGAAAGGCTAAATTATAACGTTTACATTCAAAATGCATTCAACGTCACAGAAATAATGATAAAATATGTGCGACCGAGGTATTGTAACGTGTCTCATTGTGTCAGACATGATAAAATTAGCGTGGAAATGGGATTTTCTGTTCTAATCCTCAAAACTCATCATGCTGCGCACGGCGCACATGCTGACAGTAAATTAATCAAGTATGAATATTATTTTGCATCTCACCGACCTTCGAAATCTGATTGTGAGTTCATGAGATCAAAGCTACAATTCACATACATTTCCCCGTAATGAACGATAACAAATAGGGAATCCTTATACACGTACACCTCAAATTCTACGAGAGAGTCACAACTAACTTACTTAATGATGGCTCAAATCCTAATCAAATGAAAAATCTATGCTTCCAGTTAAAATTTCCATATGGTTTGTATTAAGCGAATACATGAGCAATGTTCTTGTATGATTTCTATCAGAGAAAAGAGAGAGAACCTCTGGTTTTCACAAGAAGCACATGCAAATTTTCTTGTCGTCTAAAATGATAATAAATTTTTCGTTCAGTCTAACAGGAATTTACGGTTGTTATTAGTGTGAGAGAATATTTTATTACATACAATTTCCCATGAATTTTTTTATAAATCCGATGAGGTCTAATGATCCTGTTTGTTTTAGCATGGGGATTTACAAGCTTTTCATTGCTCTCAATAGTCAGTTTCAAAGGAAAAAACGTTTCTCACGTTACAAAAAAATATTTAACACCATAGTATTTTGCATGTACCTTTTTTAGCAGATTTTATTCGAGCTGGGAAGGGAGGAAATTGAAGAAAGTAAGAATGACGTACAATATTTCCTGCTCAAGTGATTAGGACTTTTTGAGATTCCATCCATAAAAAATTTACGGTTTAAATCCAACCAGTTTCCCCAGATGCATTTTTAGTGTCGACTCAAGTGTCTTTTTTAGACACTGCCACTTGACATACGCACTTACACTGATGAGTATTTATGGGCATTGTAAATTATTCTCAGAACACAATCCTAAGGACGGAACGTGTATGTATACGTATAAGGGGGAAATTTAACAGAGGAAAATGAAAAGTCCGTGGAGAAAACTCGATGGTCTCCAAAAAAAGGAAAGTACCTTTCACTCACTCAGCCTTTTCTTTTGATCATCTAATTCCATGGAAGCTCCTCGTAAATCCGGCCATTTATAATTTGGAGGCAGGAACTTTATTTTAAAAGCTACTTCTTTCCAAGTAAGCTCAAAAAATAATCTCTTTACCTTCAATACTTTTCAGCTTTTCAGAGAATTGAAAAAATCGCAAAAAAGGTCTCTCTATTCAAGATATAAAAAAAAATTACTCGACAAATTCGATGAGCTTTTGTAGGGAGAGAGGAACAAAGAGAGGAATCCTTGAAAAGCACAAAACAAGAATGAGTGTACTTTGGGAAGTAGCAGGTACAGTGTGTGAATAATTTGACAATGTGTAATGGGAAATTATAGGCTCAAGTCGGGAAATAAATTGTGTAGAATTTTTTTTATGGAAACTTTCACAACCATTAAACTGTCTACACCTGTAGACATTGCCCTTGAAAATGTGAACGTACTGTTGTGATCCCAACAAATGCAAGTGCCAAATTTCCACTGCTGCTCTTGGAAAACATTTTCTCTTCGAGGGAGTCTTTTAAGAACATTTTAGAATACGAGCTTTGGAACAAACCCAGTTTTCCACACGCAAACTTTCTTCTCAGGAACTTTCACTTGGCAAAGTAAGGATGAAAAGAATTTTTTCCACTCATTGTCATTATGTTTTCCCGTGACTCAATGAATCCTAAAGAATATGCTCTATAGACGGATGTGACGGTACACTCAGTTTTTCAAGCT
This sequence comes from Spatulosminthurus flaviceps, assembly GCA_034693705.1. NCBI lineage: Eukaryota > Metazoa > Arthropoda > Collembola > Symphypleona > Sminthuridae > Spatulosminthurus > Spatulosminthurus flaviceps. Next base: position 9,740 of record JAQFXU010003957.1, read on the forward strand.
GAGATCAATTTTCGTAAGCTATTGTTAAGTTTTAGTAGCCCCTTTTTCGTAACGATAATGAAAATTATTACAATGACAGTTTAATTTAATGTGAAGGAAAATCAAATGAATTAACCAACTCGCACTACTACTGATGTTTGAAGAGAAAATGTGCCTCAAATCTTGGACATTCTACCGGTTATCATGGAAGGGATGGAAGAGACATCAAGGTATTCATACAGAATTGGGATTGCATTAGGCAAAATTTTATCATCGTTCTAGATAATAGCTTCTTACACATGGACTGGAGGCCCTCCAAGGCTGAATCCACACTAACGTTTTTATTTGATACTAAAAAAAGATTTTGTTCTCTTTCAGTTTCCTCAGTTCCTTCAGTACTGGCAGGCAAGGATAAAAAGGAAAGGATTTTTTCATACATGTTTCTAGAGCCTGGTTAAGACAACACGAGTATCGTCTAAATGGAATGGTGTTGTTGTATTATTCAACAGGAAATTCTTCCTGAAGAAATACAAAGGCAAAGCTAAACTTTCACTGTCATTTTCATCTTCCTCGACCTGCTTTCTTTTTCACAATTATCACATCTACACATAATAATAAATAATAATTTTCAAAGCAAATCTATAGTCCATTTTCAGGAAAAAATATTTAAACTCTATTTTTAAGGCTGTAATTAATAATCTATGCAAGTGCTATAACGCAACGTCACTTTTAATATCAGTGTCATTTTCCCGTCAAATGACCTTAGCAAAAGGTGTTGGAATAATCGTGACAAGATTTTTTGGAGCCTTAATAGTGCTAAAAAATCTGTAAGTATTCCATCCATAATTTGTTGAACAAATTATCTTGTCTGTGACTTTGAAATCATCAGTTTTTTCCTTCTAATAACAACGTTGGTAATAGTAAGAAAATCATGAGTGCAAATTCAATCTTAAAATTTGGTACCCTTCAGGGATAGGATTGTAAACGCGTGCTATTTTCCTCATTCTTACACTTGAGGAAGATTAAAATATCCATTGTATTTTTTATTCAATGCAAGGCCCTGTACTAGAGAAAATCATTTGATTTTTTCCCATTTTATTCAAATACTGTACATATGGAATCGTAGATTAAGGGATGTGTGTATATATAATTTGTTCAAACATCCTTGCAATAATTTTGATGGGATTGTATCCAATTATCATTCCACAATGGAATTCAATTGAGTGTGAGCTCAGCCGGTTTATTTACTTAGAACTCATTTAAATTTTAAATTACATGGGACATTCTATAAGTAGAAGAGATTATCGTCGGAAAACTATTCTCGTTTTTTCATCCCTTTCCGTTACTTCTCAAGATTACAATAATAATTGTAGAATCATTTGCATTCAAATCAACCGTTCATTTTCCTTGGATGAAAATGCTATAGAATTTCTTTACAACACAATATTTATAATTTTGTAAGAGCATCATCCAAAATATTTAGTAATTGCTAAAGTAACAACATTAACCAAGAATTGCCACTAAAATATTTTAATTTACCCTTATACAGTAAAGGCTGAAGAATGGTATGTGCCATATCAAATAATATGCCTCTTTACTTCTACCATTCGGGTTGAAAAAGAAAAGAGAGAGATTGTTGGTTCCGAAATTATAGCAAAGAATCAAAACATCTTCACGGCTACTCCACTGAATATGTAGATAATAAATCCCACTTCTGTTTCGATTTTATTACATCTAAAGAATTCTTTCAGGCCATAAAGACCCCACATAGTTTCATCAGTTGTTTCTACTTTATACACAGTAAAGGTTCGCCCCTACCATAAAATCGCACTAAAACGCACAACACCCCTCCTCATCTTTTGAACTCCCTTCTAAAGTTGCAAGCTCAAGATGTAAGCGTACTTTTATCTCGTTGCATAGATTCAACAGAGCCAAAATAGAAGCAATAACGAGGAGAAAGTCCTACCCAAATAATTTCACCCCCGTTGACATTAGACTTACTTAGAACTCCGAATTATACAGCATAACATGTAAATGTATAAAATTGCCAGCTCAACTTTCCGTGTCATTTCCTGCAATAAATCCCCCATTTACTTTTCCAAAAAGCTTTTCACAAAAATCTAAATCCATCTTTCATAAGATCCATCTTTAATGACGATTTTTTAAGAACGTTTCCCTGTTATAATGTATAAGAATTCACACATTCAAATATTCATCCAACAACGTTTTTGAATTCAGTAAATTAAATTTCTCAAAACTTCCTTCAGAAAACCCATCAAAATTCTAAACCATAGGAAGTAATAACTAGTGGAAATAAATTCAAGGGATATAGTTTGTTTAACGGGCAGAAACTTGTCCGCAAAAATATAAAGTTGTGAGATAACGTGAGTAGTTGAAATAATGCGAGGCGATTGAACTCCAGAGGTGCCATAAAATGACTGGAAATTGTAACTTGGTCACAGCAGTTGGATCGAACATGTAGTAAGTACTAAAAATTGTGGTATACGATTAAAATTCACGCATAGTTCAATATCCCGATCAGTGTTCCTATTCCCTCCCGATCATTCAGGGAAAATTGTAAGGATGGGTATCAGTACGATTCATATTGTGAGTTAATTTTGTCAAGTTTTTCTGCCCTATGTCCAGCTCGTTCCATGACAGTAAGAGATCCCCATTAACAATTTAAATGTATTATGTGCTTATTCGAAAATATTTAAGTATGACGTTCTGTCTTCCATTAATATTAAATCTGACCATACTTGTTGGAATTACTGTGCCATCCCCATTAGTTTCGTTCATTGCCCGTCTTCTAAACTTCCAATGAATTGGTAAACACTGTGTTTCCACTAAGTTCACCGTAACAACTCTGTAACTGCTATAATTTTGCATATTAACGACTCCCTAGTCCCTATTCAAAACTTGCAAGGTAACCCATGGATTTTAATCCTATTCTAGAATACTAATCAAGCTGAGTAGCTTTGAGCTTCTAAGCTGAGTAGCTAATTCAATAAATTGATTAGAATTTTGGTGTAAGAAGAATTTTGGCCTCAATCCATATGTAACTTTTAGCATATATGCTCGCACGGATGAGAAAATCTCCTACGGATTCTCATATTAATTTCGTGTGCCTTCCAAATTTACAACATTTCAACTTATAATTTGTCTATATTTTCCTAGTAAATCTACCCTTTAATCTAATTGTAAGCTCTTTTTGGAGTTCAATGAATTTAGTTAAATCCCTAGCACACACTTCAAAATTAACCCACAAATATAATTTTTTGTCATGTAAATTTCTTCAATTATTATTATCAATTATAAGCTGACAAGGAATGAGCATATACTTGAAATAGGAAGAGAAGGAAATTGGGATTTACAAAATAGAAAGAAAGGCATTGAACTCATACGGAAATAAAGCAGGATCTAATTATTTCGCTAATTGACCATTCCTCGATGTCGTTTGGATGCTCAGTCTTGTAATTACACTTCATTGATCCATAACCTTGTGTAATTCTATAGGGACATATTCTCAAAGCAAACATGGAATAAATTTTTAAAAGAATTTCTCATTTCACCCCAACGTTTCTATGCGCATCAATAGGGAAAAAAATAGTTTTAGTGTCATCAGTGCAAACATAGGTTTATACGTGTTTGGATTATTTTTCTATTCAGATCGATAACCCTTGAGACAAAAGAAATATTAGCCACTGATTATTTTACCTACGTTGAAGTGCTTGGGTACACGTCAATATTGGCAATAGTTTTCTAAACTGATAGAATTATTATTATTTTTATTTTATGTACGAAAACATATAGATACAACATTTCCAAGAAATCCGGTTGTAATCCTGGGTATGAGAGAATAAGTTTTTTATGGGATAAATTTGATGGTTTGATGTTTTCATCCGAATCTCTATAGAGTGACTATTCAAACAACTGAGCTATTAGATATGAATTTTATATTGTGGTCTGTTTTATTTTTGGGAGTAAAAAAGCTTTTTGAGATTTTGAGCAAATTTGAATAACAATGACGTTGCATTAAATACATTTTGTCCTAAAAATTAGGATTGAGCCTTTATCCATATCTTAACCAAACAATAATTTGAGGAGAGTGTTTGAGAAGGAATGAAGTAACTGTGCTAGGAAAAATGGGCGAGGGAAAATCCTGTGTATATTTATGAATGGCTAATGGTAGGGAGAAAAGCGGCTGAGTTGAAACTTGTCTATTGGGGTAAAGTGGCTCTTTTGAGCCAATAGGACGATTTTATTACACAATAGCAAATACTCAGTCCAACAATAATAATAATTACAGAAAATGACTCTCTATTTTTAATATTCCAACACTTCCAGAATTGCTAGACTATCTGCTGACAAAGCTGCCAAGGGGAGAGGCGACTCTGTCTACGCTGTATATCTACTAAGAGGATCAGGGCATCGTATAATTTAGAAGTAATGGGTAACAAAATTTTGTTTGTCTAATAAGGGAAATGATAATATTTGTGGTTTTGAGGATATTTTTTTTAATATTGTATAATTGAATTATTCATGGCATCAGCCTTAATGCGATAATCTCATTTAGTAATAATAATGATAACACGGAAAAACAAATTGTTGTCTTCTCAGTTCTCAGCCTTCTAAAATAATATTATTTATACAGTAGATTCTCTATATAGTGGTTCCCCCTAAGATGGCATTCCCTCTACAGTGGCAGACTTAAATCCTCCCCAGAGATTCCCCATGTTTAAGGTATACAACGTTGTTTTCACATTATAGGGACACTTTTCAAAATTTTTTCCCATGCAAAACGTACTATTTCAAAATCATTCGAAGATTGTACGTTATACTTCAGAATGTATACTATACGATCAATCCTTTTGTTTGGCAAAATTTTGGGTGCTAAGTCATTTTAAAGGGCATCTAAATTTGGGTGTCAAAAAAAATGTTTCCAAATCGCCCTTTTTTCGCTTATTGTGTTAA
>JAQFXU010003958.1:0-14691 GCA_034693705.1 Spatulosminthurus flaviceps
TCTTCGTAATCCAGTCCATTTCTGGAGAACAAAGAACAGCTAACTGGATTTTTCAACTTGGGTTGTCCATCGTTAGGGGGAACTCTCATGATGGAGAGGCCCCATGCAGACTCACAATATTATCTAGGGAGAACTTGGCCCAGAAACTTTTCAAAGTTTACAAGAGCAGGGAAGAGAGAGAGAGAGAGAGAGAGAGGTGGTGTCAGGGAGTGAGAAATTCTTCAGATTAGTCCAGCTTGTAGAATTATTATGGCTTGGAATGGAATAATATTAACCAATGTAGAGCTATGTCTGTGGTCGCTTTCTCTTCCTATGTAAATATCCCTATATAAATCCTTATATAGTCATGGTGACTTCTATCCAAATGTTTTTGCATTGAAAAGTTAATATATAGAAAATGGTGATGAATTTTCCCATAATTCAATTATTGCTCTCCCCTCATACTTTCTTCTTAATTGTAGTTTTAGTTTAATTGACCTAGATTCCATAGAAAATGGATACTACAATTTCCTATACTATGCATACGGATCCAGTTGATATAAAATTATTACTATAAGCTTTTATATAAAACATATGTGTGTGTGTGTGGATAAATTGCATCTAAGGATATGATACATGCGCGTATTGAAGATATTTTATCAAAGAAAGAGGAGCGTGTAATTTAGGAATTTTCAATCAGTAGCCATAATATACGAATGTAGCTCCAATTTTGGCTCTCATGTGAGGCTCTAGACTCCTTTCCCAAGAAGGCTGCTAGTGATTTACCGTCAAATAGGACTTAAACTGCTGTCTTCCCAAATTCTTGCTACATTCTAAAAAGGATAATTTACCGTGCTTTTCGACCCTCTCCTCTCCTTCCGAACCTTTCATAAAAAGAACAAGTTATATCAAATGTGTAGCTCTGGAAAAACGCCTTTATGTATGGAATGGAAAGAGTCTCTGACTTTTTCCTCGGGCCTCTAAATGTATAGCGTACGTATACGGCGAGAGACACCATAACGACGGGAATATGTCGGAGGAAAATAAATTGAGCCTTTGTAATTTACGGGATTCTCTCGTGGCTTAAAATTCCCCCAAGAAATCTTGATTATCGGAAGGTAATGGGTCAGTCTGCATTGATTTTACCTCCTGAACACTCTGATAAATGTGGTCAGGGATTCACAATTTATTTCCTTTTTCTTACTACACGAAAACTCATTCATCCTGGCTTTACCAATATCTCTTTTAGCCTATACATAAACAATAATAACTGACTGTGGAAGTCCGGCTTAAATTCTGCAAATAAAGCCCCCAGCATTCTCAATACACTTCCTTCAAAAATATGTCAAAAGCATATTAGAAGTTTACAACAGTAAAATATAGCATTTTCCTGGTGTGTGTTAAAATAACGAGTAAAATTCAAGAAGTTCATTGTAATTTTAGCCCTAGCGTTAAAAACAGTTAAAGAAATGACACAGCTACAGCTAAGCAATGAACAATGGTTTTGATGCCCCTCCATAATAATTGTTAATCTCAAGGATAATGCTTGATTGCAGAGCGTCGGGGAGCTTTCTCCTGCTCTCTGAATCTCTCCATGTACTTTCTAAACGGAGGGACCGTGTGTTGGAGAGGAACGTTTCTGGATATATAAAAGTCTCGTGGAAACCACCATAGAGGGCCATAATGCACATCTGCGGGCGCCTCACAATACAGCCGTTGATGAATGTTATTAGAAACGATGAGACTTGAAATTTACGTCGCTATTCACACAGTCATTCCCTTTGGGACATGGGCCAAAAATTGTGGCCTCTTGCCAACCCGACTCATCCTTGATTAATATATACGCACCATATAACCACCATGACCAAAGACCATTATTGGGTCCACCACTTACTCACACGAGTGACAATATCCCAGTAATAGTTACCATCACACAGCAAAACATCATGTCTTCTCAGACCTTCACAAACATCCCAAAGCCAAAACACATGGATTTTTAAATCAACTCCCTTGCCCTTCACTATCTCATTTTTACCCATTAATATTTACTATTTGGAATCATTTCTTATCAAAACCTTTTTTCTTTAAATTTCTAAACATTTTCACACAAAAAGTTAAATCAAACCTTGACATTAAATCCAAACTACCAGCTCCTAAGTAAAAAACTGCGCTCAGCATTCCATTAAAAGGAACCAAAATATAGCTGTTTTTTCCAAATCATTTTGCATGAGCAACGGTCAGTAGTGGTGGTTTTGAAGATGAGGCAGGAAAAAGGCTATTTTCTGGCTAGGCTAGCCAGCCATTCCTTGTAAGTTGAATATAAAAAAAATTTATCGAAAGATTTGCTAACGCCACACACTCTAAGCTTCTATATGGACAGACATTTCATTCAATAGTTGTCTCATTTACGCCAAGGTTTTCTCCATGAAGGATCCAAAAGAAGTTACATGGGAAGACTTCTCTCAGCAAAACCTACTCTCAAGGAAATATTTCGTCATCCAAGTCTTCATTGTTCAGTTGGCGGCTGCTGTGAAAAAGAGAGATGTGGAACACTTGCCTTCCCGTCACTGACTCACTAGACTTTCCTGGCTTTCTCTTCCTATAGCTTCCTCTCCTCCCTTTCTCTCACTCACTCTCTCTCTCTCTCTCTCTCTCTCTCCCCGCTTATTACAAGGAGCTTTTCACAAGTTCCTTCACACTTAAAAAGGGAAAAAAAACCAACCTGACTCTGGCCAGAAGTGAGAGAGAGAGAGCAGAGTGAAGGAAAAAGAAAGCGATGGGGGAAATGGGATTGAAGCCGTAAATGGCAATTGCATTGAATGGTTTTCCTCATGATGCCACCACACCCCACATCTACCACATGGTTGATTCCATCTCTTCAAAAATAGGCAAAAAGTGAGTCTTTCCTCTGTTTTCTACTCCTCCACACTATATAAGTATATACACGTACAATCCAGCCACACATTTACATATGAGAATATTATACGTATGTGTATCATTTTCTATTGTAGAATATTCTACGTGTACTTTATATATGTGTGAGGTTAAAAGGCATTGTGTTTTAAGATTCCTCCTGTACTCACTACAATTTTCCTATCCTCCGCATACGTTTTCCAACTTGGTTATAATGTTATAATAAATTGAGCATATTACATTCTACAGCGAATATATAGTTCGTATGTATAATAAGCATGTATAATGTATCTCTATATAGATGAGGGACGGAGGAAATCTCTTTCAAAAAGATGACACATGCACATGTTCTTGTACTATGCGAGTAGTTGAGAAAAACGAATTTTCTTCCCACAATTCCTCCTTACAACTACAAAAGCCCACCAGTAGCCCACAACTTGTGGGTTTTCAACACACACACACACACACACACCATGAGTGTACACTAAAAAAGGAGTAAAGTGAGCGAGAGAGCGAGACTCTCACTTTACAATGTAAGACTCTCTACAAATGCACTCCCTACAATTCAATGAGCTTCAGCCTAACAAAATGAGCTAGTTTAATATCACATGTAACCTTTTCTTTCTCAAGGCTTCAGAAAATTTCTTCATGTTTCCTATCCTCTCTCTCTCTCTCTCCCTCCCATGACGTTTTATCCCCATTCTTTTCTTCTCTCTACACTCTCTCTTTACCTCACAATAGCTTTTACTTTTTTACCTTCAAATGTAAAGGTATCCAATTTTTTTTACAAGAAAATCCTACAATTTTCCCCCAAACAACAGGTACCTCACGCTTTAGCCAATGCTATATCAAAACCTTTATACAAAAAATTCCATTGGAACAAGTTTTTTCTACCGTGGCTTTACCAACGTTACTCATATTTTATTGTATAAAAATAACATATGGATGGACAAATTTTTTTAAGAGCATACACAAATGCTGGGAAGGCCTCACCCTGGAATTGTAAAGTTTACGAAAAGCGTCATTATGCATTTTCATGATTACCATGCTCCTTTGTTACTTTCCCCTTCAAAATGAATTTTTCCCATGCTCTCCAACCATCATTTCTGGGGTGTATGAATATCCACCCCCTGTAAAATGATACACGGCTTTGGAACAAAGGAAGAAAAAGAAAGCAAATTGAATTCTACAGGTTATTTTATTTACAATAGGCATCTCCCCCTAAACAATTTATCACTTTAGTTCACACGTCCTCCTCCCCCTTTTCACACGTGTTAATTTTTTTCAATAAAAGGTAAACTTATGAACTTCGTTACATAAAAAAGAGCCCAGACTTTCACCAGACGTTATGAATGATTTTGAACGGTTCTCTAAATAAATATATAGCAACTACGAGCACAGGACAAGACAAGTGCAAGGAATTTCATTCTTTCCATTAGGAAATGGAAGCACTAAATCAGAGTGCATGAGTGCAGTAACTCAAAATAAGTAAAATGAATGGGGAGTTAGAGGATGAAGTGCAGGGAGTTTTGCAGTCTAGTGCATTTGACACTTTGGAGAGGTCCCTATGTATCTATGTGTATTATCCGTATCTATACATGTATGCTATTGCTATAGATGGGAAGAAATGCAAGTGAAATTCTAAAAAGTAAACGTCTCCCCTTGAGTTAAAATTAAGAAGCCAATTTGGCAGAAAAACGACTTGGAAGTGAAGTGACAACAGCCGGAACAGTCAATTATAGTAAAACTTGTGCATGGAGAGTTTCAGGTGGAGATGATACATTTTAGTATGGGGAATAAGAAACTTAAACCATGGTCCCCCCACAAATACATATATGGGGAATAGCATATATAAATGGACATGTCTCAAGTTTTAAAATTATATTTAGCTCCAGGATATATGCATACGTAGGAGGAAGGAAGAAAAGTTTCAAAATCTCATCCACTGCTTCATTTACGGCAGCATAAGGAAAAGTGTTAGGAATAAGTTGTTTTAATTCCACCAACCTTTCATCAGTTTGTATGTACGAGGAGGAATGTACGTGTGTATGGTAGTGTGTGAGAGAAGGAGAGAGGGTCGAAAAGCGAGGATTTGAGATTATTTAAATCCTAAATGGTATACTTGCTTTCTTTATATATGCACGAGAGAAAGAGAGGAAATAGTGAAAGTGATATATAGATACCTGAACAGAGTTAGCTTTTGGGGGAAGAAGAGAGTTGATATCGAATTCTGCCAGTAACAGATGTCAAGTAGAAAGTTTCTTTCTCAGTGTCCTCCTCCTTTCTTCCCGTGTCTTTTTCACATTTTCGCCTTTTCGCTTCAATTCTCTCACATTTACACTGACTTTCTCTTTAGATTTTCCCTATACATACGTATAGATATACCATATAATCCTACACAAGTCAATGTAATATAAAGTACTCTCATTGAACTTCCAACATACGCATATGCAATATCTACATATAAAATGCAGCACTTTTGGTTGGCCAAAAAGGCCGAAGCTCTCTTGCGGATCAAGGAGCAAGGTCAAAGTTGGGTGTAATTAGATCTTGATCTGTGCCAACTTCCATGTGGTGTAGCAAATGGAGGAAATTATTACGACTTGAAACTTTACACTCTCTCCATGCTCTAAGTACGTACGAGAAAGACACAGACGTTCAAATCAAACTCTATTTTATATTAGTACTTTAAAAGGGCCATTAGAAGTTGAAATGGTGGGAGTGTCTATAAAGGAATACATAGTCATGGCAATTATGAAAACAATGATTAAAATAGGAGTGCACTGGAATAGTGGAGTTTCTTCCTTTGGAGCACATACTTGGTTCTAGGTAGGAGATCAGCAGGGTAGTTTCCTCAAATTGCTTAGTTACATACATTTGGGAGAGTTTGGAGGCTTGGGAGGATGTTTTTTTGGAAGCGGAGCTATAAGTGACTTTTTGTGGCCGGAGTTGGAGATAGAGAGAGAGAGAGGGAAATGTTTAAAAGTCATATAATCTGAAGAAATCGATTTCTCTTTGAGTCGACTGACATTTTCGAGTATCAAACTTTGACATCTTGTCCCTTTCTATTTCCTTTCCTCTCACTCTCTCTCTCCCTCTCTCTCTCTCTCTTGAAAAGGAACATTATGAGATGTCAGAGTATGTAATATGGAAGAAGCTCTTTGAAAGTCTAATGTTTCTTACTCTTCAAGTATTATATCCATTGCTAGTGGCTCTTGATTTTTTTTTCTTTCCAACGTCCAGCATCCTATCTCATCCTCCTCCTCCTTCTCTCTCTCTCTCCTTCGTCAACATGGATATTTTCTCATGGAAAAAAAATCTTCAAAACTTTTTTTTCTTCCTTGACTTACTTTTTTTCCCTCTAAGTAAAAGTCTGGAGAAGTTTTGAAGCTTTCAGGGTAATTCCAATTTTTTTAATACCTTCAAGTTAAACCCAAGTTTTCTTTCAAATAATGTCAAGTCTAACGAGGAGGAGAGGACTTATTGAAAATTATCATTAAAACTACCCAACTTTATTCCTTAATATGAGGATTTTATTTCTAATAAAAAAAAGCTCTTTTAAAAAATAATGTCTCCTCGTTTTTGGTATATTTCCATGATTATTTGCTACCTTGAGGCTTTTTCTTTTTTATGTGGAGGAAAGGAGGTGGAAAAGTTGCTGAGAGAAGTAAAAATGTGGCAAGTGTTTGACACTTTTCCTCTCCTCCTACACACAATGGACCTTCATTGATGGGAGAAGAAAGGGAAGGGTTTGGATTAGTTGGCGAAAATTTGTGTTGGGAAAAATAATTATTTCCGTGAATTTTCCTTTTTTCCCTTTCCTATATATAGTTTTGCTTTTTCTTTTTTTTGCCTTCACACTTTTCTATGCCGAGGAAGGAGGTTTCTTGTCTTTTTTTACAACATGTCCGGTATACTTTTTGGAATAAGAGGAAGAGAGTGAGAGAGAGAGAGAAAGGTTGGCGAAAGAAGAGAGAAGAAAAAGTGTGTGGTCAGTGAAGTAATGCGGTTTGTTGATGTGACTAATGGAGTGGAAATTTCCGAGACGGAGTGTATCCATGGTTAGAGTCGCTGGACGTGGCCAACTTTTAGTTCCACTTGACTGTGCCCCACTTGGTTGGACGGTCAGGAACCAATTTCCCTACCTTCTATGTATTCCTTTCATGGGAAATATGTAGGGAGTTGGAGGAAGGGGTCAGCTTTTTAGTGGAGAAATATCTAAAAAAATATCTCTCTCCCTCTCACCCTAAACATCTCTTTCACAGTTTATGTACATTTACTTACTCAGCATTGTGTTGAATGCATTTCAAGGGAATTGTATCGTCACTTCATCTCCCTCACAATTCACTTCTTTCCAGGGAAATCCAGCTTTGTCATTGTCAGAGAAAAGTGTCCTCTCAAGTGAAATTCTATACAAGCCAAGGAGCGTTTTATTTAAATGGCAAAATATTATTTTGCTTTAATCCTTGGATAAGCATTAGAACTCTAATCGCATGCTTAAGAGTACATTATTAATTATTTAATTTGTAATAATAGAACAACAAAATGATAATATTATTTTAAGCTGCACACATAGGTACGATAGGATGGTAGGAAAATTTGTCTATGTATTAAAGAATAGTCTTTGGAGGAAAGCTATGATGGGAGCGGAAGGGATTCCAAGGGATGAATTACAACAAGGATTGGGTAGAGATTCGCTTTTGGAAACTTAATTAAAACGAAATGACAGGGCGTACTTCATTGAGTTTCCTCCTCTATTCTGTGTATCAGGGATCATGGTATGTATACACGTACACATGCTTTTGTGAGTGAGAAAGAGAGAGAGAGAAAAAGAAGATTCACTCTGCATGGCTCTATGCTTCCTCTCTTGCAAATTCCTACTCTGTCACCAGCAGATGTCAAGTGAAAGTTTCTTCTAACTCTTTAACTCACTTCTAACAGGATCTCATCTGCTCTTCGTATATATTCACATCATCACCCCTTTAGTAGACTTGCTTTTATAATCCGGCTACATCTGTCTGCATTTTAAATTGCCAAAGGTCTCTCTCTCTCTCTCTCCTTTTCATTATCATTTATTCATCCCAGACGCTGAACATCATGTTTGCTTCTCTCTCTCTCTCCCCTCCAACTCTTTATCTCCGTCATATGCCACTTTAAGCACAGGTGGACCACTGGTTCCCTTTGATTCTATATATAGACCAAATGTCAATAATTTCTCAACCTCATTCTTCTTTGTTTTGATGATTACGACAAGCTACCACGAGGAAATTAAATGCTAATTAACACTCCATTTATGAGCCAACTTTTCATCTCAAATTTTGCTAAAAGCAAACAAAACAATCATTATAGAAAAAAGTTTTATAATATGAGGATTTATAGACAGAAAAATTAATCAAATAATTAAGTTTTATCTCCCGTATTTTTAGTAAAACAATATGTGAACAAGGTGTTATTCAATGAAGGAATAGGAAGAAAGGAAGTTGTGTGAAAACTGTGACAACTTTTGTTCAGCTCTGATGCTTTTGAATGAATGCAGATAGAGAGAGAGAGAGAGAGAGAGAGAGAGAGAGAGAGAGAGTTAAAGAGCAGGATCTTCTCTTCACGTCCGTCCTAAAATGTTATTTGTTGTGAGGTTGAGAAATATCACGTATATTGGATATCTTTAAGTATGCACATCATTCTTATACTTCACTTGTGTGACATTCTTGAGAATCGATTGAGAGAAAGCTGCTACTACCTCCAACCTGCTAGGGCCGCCAGTACACACGCAACATGTACTCTAGAGTATACTCTAGTTTTTCCACTAGAGTACATTAGCCTACGTGTGGCTCAGTCTTGAGTGTGTACATATGATTTTTTAGTGATGAAACCAAAGCCTAAGTATATCAAAATTTTATATTTGTAACAATTTTTTTTATTTTCCTATACTTTCCCTTATACTTTCCCTTATGCTTTCTCTTATGCTTTCTCCTATACTTTCTCTTATGTTTTCTCCTATACTTTCTCTTATGCTTTCTCTTATGCTTTCTCCTGAAGACCCCGTTCGATATGATTTGATACTAAAGTTATGTTTGTATCATCCATGGGGAGAGAAAGAGAAAGAGGAAATGCGGATATCCATTCTAACAAAAGCATTGGGTCCGGTTCTGTGGAATTCTCTTCGGACGTAAAAGGGAAAGTTGTTGGAGTCCATGACTTGACTAAACATATCGCCTTTCACTGGCTACTATTTCCTATCCATGTCCTCCTCCGTGTTTTTTTCCTTGACGATTATTCCTTTCCCCAGCGTCCTTGTTTTGATTCCATGCACATACGTTCCACTCCAGTCGGAAAATTCAATATCAGTTCAAGACAAATTTCATTTGAGTGGTTGACACTTGAGAGCTCCTAAATTGTTTTCAACGCAAATGGTCTCCACTTTGTTGGTAGATGGCGCTCTAGAAGGACTTTCTCCAGTAAAAACTATTATTTTTTTCTTTCTTTTTTAAAACGATGTGCTGTATTTCTATGATGTGATTTATTTCTACAAGTACATTGTTTATTCTCTAGTTGAGTGTGTATACATTATTGTTGATTGTCATAGGAGTGTAGGAGTAGGATCACAAAAAGATAATAATAAAGGGAAAAGATGGTAATTTTTTCTCAAATAAAATTGTAAAGAATTTCTAGCGAGAGAAACTTTCATCATGCATGGATCGTAGAGAGAATGTTTTATTGTTGAAGATAAGAAGAAGAAGAGAAAGTGAAAGTGAAAAGGGAAGGAGAGGCTGAGGGTGGAAATAATGCCGACGGGAGTAATATTAATGCTGAGAGGTGCGGAGACAAACTAACACCAGACTTCTTTTTACACAGTGACTTACTTTACTAAAACTAATCTTCCGCTGTAATGCACATGGGTTTCCTTTGCTCCCTCCTCTATATCCAATTTCATGTACTACACACACTACTCCCTGTGAAAAAAGCCTGACGTTTGTTTTATCCGACTTTTCTTCTCTGGATCTGTTTGGCGTGGCTGGTCCGTCGCCTCGAGATTCTTCGTTTGTTCATAAAGAGAGAGAGAGAGAGAGAAATCCCAAGGAAGGAGATAGGGAATTGTAGGAGAGACAAGAGTAAACTGAAGGAGGAGGTTTGCTTGGTTTTAGGGTTTACTTTTTTCCAAGACTATTTTTTGAAAGGACAAATTTCTTGAGAATTTTTCCCTTTCCTCCTTTTCCATGTTCTCCCTTCAGCTTCTCTCCCTTTTTTTTATTTAGACAAACACGTACAAATACACATACACAAGGCAGGGGTTGCCAACTTGTTTTTCTTTTCTGTCGAACAGAGAGCGAGACAAGTAGACGGGACTAATGTGGGAAATGTCTGTAGGTGGCTATAAAGGTGGAGTCTCCTATACGTCAAATATATAGAGCAAGAAATATGTACAGAGAGAGAAAGCTCGTAGATTTTGAAGTTATAATCTTGACAATAAATATGCATCATAAAGAGCCAGCCCAGAAGTTTCCCCATTTTAGTAGAGCATATGTGAATTATGTACGTAGAGAAATAATAGCGTATCGTCGAAATGGATGGGCTTGCTCCAGGATTTCCTTTTTTCCATCTTTTCCAATGCTTTTCATCCATCTCGAAACTGGCAGTTCCAAACGGATGAGTGAAGGGCTGCTTTACGTACATGTCTGTATTTCTAAATATATGTAGTAACAAGCGATTGTATTTGTGTGCGTGTGTGTGTGAGTGTCTAGCTTCTAGTTGGATTTGATGTGATAGGATGTGATGACGCTCATGACAGAGTCAATTCACCTGGGAATCCAAGTCTTTTGATGAGTGGAATCAGAAAACCAAAGCATAATTACAACCACCTCGAGCGTATCCTCTTCAAAATAACGTTACACCCCGATGATCTTCCCACAGCTGCATCATTTCACTTTCATGAAGCGAATATTTGCCCAAATCTATCTCTAACTAAGCACCAAACATGTACGTATCTATACCCTTCAGTTTTTTTTATCCTACCTTGCAATCACATTTCCATACATTGCAAAATCTCTCTGAATACTTTTCCCCCAATAATCCAGCTCTACTTTCCATGCATGGCCTAAATAATATAGCTCATTTCTTTGAAATGATCCAGCTTTTATTCATCGCACTATTTATGACGTGCCCATAATTGAGCTTTTGTATAAGTCAAAAACACATAAATTCAAATAATTACTTCATAAAAAACTTGTTAATTTAATGACTTTTAAAACCAGGACATTTTTCAGTTTTACAAAGGATTCTTTCCCAACGATTTATTTATTTTAGTTTTAATTTACCGCGTAATAATTTCATGGATTTAAAGCCACAGCCTTTGCTATATTTCCTGTGCGTACATCCCTCTGCCTTTAATCTGGAGCTCTTTCTGGCTTTATCTAAACCTCTAGCTATGGATGATACAAGGGTAAAGATACGTACTGTACGCGTTTGCATGGAAATATAAAGCGAAAGATTCCAAGCTATTTCCTGCATGAGGTGAGCTATGTTAAAGGATGACATCCACAGTGTAGGAGAATGTAAAGGTGCTACTTATATGGCCGAGGGCTTATTCTTATTGTATAGTTTAGGCTATATGATGCAAGAGTAAAAAGAGTAATAAATGGGCTAAGGATAGGAAATAAAGTTTGGAGAGGAGAGAAATCTACAGGAACAAGTTGTCGTTGATTGTGCTTTTGAAAAGTTGTGCGTAACAAATGAGATAGGATGGAATTGAAGGGAATGAAAATCGGGACGACGTGTCATGCCACTTCTAGACTCCACGAAAATGTTGTTACAAACTCTAACTGTTACTAACACCGTGTAGAAAACCATTGAAAGAAAAGCTACCGCATGTATGTTTCTCTATCTATGGAAGAAACCTATATAAGGAAATAAAATAAAATAAAAAGAGAAAAAAAAGAGAGAGACCTGACATAATAATAGAAACAAACTACATATTGGCCATACGCACTCAAACCTTTCTCTCACTTCCCCATCCTCCTCTCAAGAAAAAAAAACTCGCTCCATGAACAAATGGACCGGAGCTAAAACCTTGGACGTAACCTGACCACCACACTATAAGTAAGAGAATAAAATGTACATTTTACTCTCCAAGTCCAAACCATGGTCGGTATAGTCGTCCAGCTGTGGTAAACTTTTCCCTTGGAAATTTTCGGTCAAGAAACCGTAAATTGAAATTGGGAGGAAGAAAACTTTCAGTCTTTCTGGACAGCTAAAGAAACTCATTCAACTTGCTATCCATCATTTTGACGGCCTGTTCAACGGCAAAGCAACAGCCACATCAATAGCTTTAAATAGCCTCACGGTGTGTACACTTCTAATACACTGGTAATACATATTAGTTGGAGTTTTTTTTAAAAAAACTTTCTCTTACTTTCTCTCTCTCTCTCCTTTCTTTCCATCTTCAACTTCATTCTTTCTCTCAAGTTTTCTACATAATTTTATCCTAAATTGGGCTTTACTTTTTTTTTTCTCTCTCTCTCTCTCTCTCACTATTTCTTCTCTAACTTTAGTCTCAACCGTTGGCCCTTATAGTTAGTCCAAAGGAAGATGAAGAAAGTGGGAGAAAGTAAAGAGCTCTAGATTTTCAACACATTATTTAACGAGAAGTAAAGTAACTAACCAAATTATTTCTTCTCACCCACTCTTTTTCTTCTCAAACCTGACTTAAAGGCTTTTTTCCTCAAAGATATTTTTAAAACTCTCCAGTCATTTTCGAAAAAAAAGTTTCCACAAAAAATTTCAATAGGAAAAGGAGTGAGAAAAGTAGTGGATATAAAGTTGATACATTTTGTTTAAGAGTACAGATATTTTCTCCCTCCTTAAAAGTAGCTCCATCTTGAGGCTCCATCTCTGAGCCTTTGGAATGAAAGTGAAAAATTCCTTTCTCCAGAAATATATGCCAAGGCCCGTGGATGACTTTCTCCTTTTCATAGGAGATTTCGGATCCAAGGAAATGTTTTTGTATTGAAAACTTTTTAATAAACATCTTATGAATATTTTCCAGGAGGAATTTTCATATAGAAAAAGAGATTATTTTGAAATGATTTCAAAGGGAAGATGTATAAAACTAAATGGAAGAAAAATAATGTGGAGGAAGAGTGACAATAATAAGGAAATGATGAGTGTCTTTCAAATACAAACTAATTTTAGGCTCAGTTGAATAAAAGGTTGAGCCTTCCTAGAGTGTTATTCCATGTAATTCTGTCATATTATAGAATTGGAGGAGAAGGAGCAGATGTGAAGTTTTGATGAGGAGGGAATTCACTATCAATCGTAATCATGTTCTCGTAGTCAAGACAAAGGAGAAATGTTCAATGCTCTCCGTCGACTATACTTTCATATACCATCAAAGAGAAAAGGATAAATAGTTTATTTTAAAATGGATTGTTCCTAAAGTGAATTTCAATGATCCATCGGGATGACAGGATTTCCTTTGCCTAGGTATGATTGCTCATGACATATTCTTAGATATATTCTTCCCTCTCTATAAGATTATTATAATCGGATCTTGGATACTCTTTGGAGACCCTTTGAGTAGAAATGTAGTACATCAAAATGTACATATATACCGTCGTACCAAAGGGACATGTTCCAAGTGTACACAAGGAGTGTTGAAAGTTGGTGGAAAAGTGTGAGAAAAAGATGGTAATGGATGATGATGAGAATGAGATGAGTGAATTAAAGGCGACGGGTAGTGGAAAGGAAAAGACAGACAGAAGGAAGGAGGAAGAAGAGCATGTGTATGTGTGTGTAATGTATAAATGTAAAGGGGGAAAGTAGGAGAGAGAGAGAGAGAGAGAGGGAATAAGAAAGAGGCATACGCCAATGACTCCGTTGAAAATTTCCTTGACTAACAAAACTTGACATAGATACATAAATGTTGCATGGGACCGTGAAATGCCGAATCCGGAATGAAGTCTATAGTTATAATTACTAACTGTATCTCAAGAGTCACTCATTCCCTAGCTCTATACATGGGGGGACATGGAAGTTGGAGGCGGGAAGGATAGTTCCTTTAAGACTTTGTCTCAGACATCTCTGCATGTATCATAGTGGAGTAGCGGGGGATAGAATTTCGTAATAACAATATACTTTATATGGAGCAAGTTACAAAGGAAGTGGGCACAATAAGGATAAAAGAGCGGCAGATGAGTTGTCTTTTCCTTACTCCTTTTGCCATAAATTTTTCATGTCTCCATCATAGGCAACTCATTCACGCACTTTTTCTTCACTCAATTCCTATACTGGACTCTGCACACAAGTACACAGATATTTTCAATATGACACTCTATGGGAAATACTATGCATACTTTTACTGTACAAAAACACTGCATAGTTTTCCTATACGAAATTACTATGCGTACATTTAATATACAAAAATACTATGCGTACGTTTCCTATACAAAAACACTGAGCATACTTGTACTACGCAAAATTACTGTGCATATATACGCGTACATTTCCAATATAAAAAACACTCCACGTATACATTTCTTGTGCAAGTAAATAAATTTTTACATACTTTCTCCATAGATGCTATAGCCCATGTAATAAATGTAGTAATATAATAACGCTATATGGAACTATAACTGTAGGTAAAATATTGGAGAGAAAGCCTCTCATCACACAAACTTGCTTGGTTTATTACAAAGGAAAAATATATACGTGTTGACAGATGTGAGCTTCACATTTGAGTGTAGGAAACTTCATCAAAATGCAATGAACTCTTCCCAAAATCCTACTCTTCATTCTCTCTCTCTCTCT
>JAQFXU010003959.1:0-14691 GCA_034693705.1 Spatulosminthurus flaviceps
TTGCCCCACAATGACACTTCATTTTTGGACAAAATATGAATGGCCGCGGAAATGGGCAAACTGACCGTTGTGCATTGTGGATTTGACTGTGCTCGTTCAAGTAAGATTTTAGCGCAAAATCTTTCCCACATACTTTGCAGTGAAAGGGTTTCTCTCCGGTATGGAGTTGAAGGTGTACTCTAAAATTTCGCTTGATCGCAAAATTTCTCCCGCATTTTTCACAATGGAACGGTTTCTTTCCGGAGTGAATTTGCAAGTGTTCCTGTAAGGTCCCTTGTTGTACAAAATCCTCTCCACAAATGTTGCAACTGTAGGGCCTTTCCCCAGTGTGCGTATGCAAGTGTAAGCCTAAGCTTCCTTTTTGGGGAAAACACTTCCCGCAGAAACGGCACTCAAATGGCTTCTCACCTGAGTGGACCCTTAAATGTCTTTTAAGTTCAGAAACACTACTAAAGGCTTTGGAACAAACACTGCCCGTATGGATGGTTGGCCTTTTGTTAGCCATTGTTAGTTTTAACACTTATAGCAACAATAATGTTTTAAAATTTCTCGTCCAGGATACAATTTTCCATTAATACTGCAATTAGAACGACTGCATTTATCAGTTTGACCGTACGAAGAGACATACGACTCAGGACTGAGGCACCTTGATGAAGGGCATCCCACAATTAAAGAGTACTCATGGGAAACGTTTTCTTTGTGTGGACCTAAACGAAGGATTATTAAGGGGAAGAAGGTAGGAGGGACAACCTTGTGACTGTGACTTTCATTTCCCTATGTCAAAACTTATGCCGGCTCAGTTCAACTAATGTCAGGGAGGGGGAGGAAGGTGTGTGTAGGACACAGTTTCGATAATTTTTGGAGAGAAGGTTGAGCTTGCGGAGTGGGATATCTAAATATATCATTGATGATGTGTACATGTGGGGACGTAGCCAGTTGATTAAACTCAATACGAAGTTAAAGTTAAATTTTAACGCCGCAAGTCCAGCGTCATAGCGATATTCTACAACTTCGAGCATATTTTTTGGAGAAATTATTTTTGTAGTGGTGAAAAATTTGAAAACGCACTTTAAACATATACCGTCGTTCCACTTCATATCCACGTTTTTAAAATCTCAAGCTCCTTTGGCACCAATTGACACGTCCAAAATGTAAGTACCTTCTTATATTAAGAATAACTTGGATGCTTACATTTATTACGCTCCACATTGTTTAAGATCAGTTATTTTGTCAATTTTGAACTTCGCAGACCTTGAGCTACAGCTTTTCTTTAAGATTTTAAATAGTGCGTATCCTAAATATTCAACATTTGTTAAAATTTGAGCAGGGAGACTTTGCTGTTAGAAATGAGATCCGAGCTCAAACAAATCTCACATAGTTTGGAAGAGCTCAAGACAGAGAATTCAATGCTAAGAAAAGAAATCTTTGGAATAAGAAAATCCTCCAACAGCGACTCGGATAATTGTGAGGGCCTCATGAAAGATGAGACCCTGCGTGAATTGGTTGAAAGGATTCAATTTGACGTTGGAAAGATCAAAGAGACAATACAAATTGCAAGGGGGGACACCAATGATAAAATTCTTAGACACAGTGGGCGTGATCAATTAACCCCTGGAAACACGAATAAATTTGAATCCATGGAGGAGTACATGCCGATTAGGATTCGTAGCAAAGCGGAGGAATATCAAAGGTTGGAGGCCCAGTGGAATGAATTCAAGCTGCGAGGGATAACTCCGTTGGATGGATCCACCCTCACTGGAACCACACTTGAGTCCATAAGATCATCAATTAAGCTTTCTGAAAATGTCAAAGCATCAACGCTCTTGGTCATTTGTAAGTTTATGCTCAAGATGAAACAATTTTTTCTTATTCAAGATATTTCTGTGTTGTGGTATTTAGTTGTTTTTTATTATCTTGCGGTTAATTAAAATGGTGTAAGGAGTATGAATCTAAAACCCCAAATGTTTTAAATCATGTAATATGTTCCGTTTTTAGCCAACTATTTGCCTTTGACAATCAACTCTGTAAAAGAATTTTGCTATCGTGGTAGGAGAATTCGCGGTCCATCGGATTTAAAGAGTCAGAGGAGGGAGGTTTATTCGTTGGAAGGAGGCTCGTGAGAAATCCATTATTTTAAAATTAATTATATAGTTTTCTCCCTTAGAATTTTTTTTACTTTTATTCCATTGCATTGAAAAATTTTATTTCAGGGAGTGGTGTTCTTTCTTGTACTCGTTCAAAATTAGCGCAACGCTCAGCGTAGCGATACGTTGTAGTACACATCACAATGGCCATATTGTTTTCACGGCCGGAATCACTCCGTCTGAGATTCCCGTTGACAATACACTTTCTACGACTCTAGAACAAAATTCAGAGTTTTCCGCTCATTGTTTTTGGGTACAAGTGTCAAATATTTTAGTGAAATTCATTTGGGCTAGATTATTATTGTACAAGCTCAAAACTTTAAGTTTTGGAGTTATATGTTGTTTGTTTTCAGACTGGAAATAATTTGCCGAAGGATGCAGGAGCAAGCTGTGAAATTACCAAAGGAGGTTATTTGGCACACATTGAAATGACACCGGGGCCTGAATCCGTTGTTCAAGTGGAAATTTGGAAAGACCTTGTTCATCTTCCGCCCATTATTATTAACAGAATGAAAGGGATTAGGAATGGAGAAAGCGTGCGAGATGTGACGGTGGTGGATTATTTGAGTCGAAGCTCAAATGCTATAGAAAATTTGACGCTCCTCCCCGTTGCTTGCGTTGTGGAAATTGGTTAGCGTGGATTTATTTCATGCACATTAATTGAATTCGTTTGAAGTAGTTTATAAAATGTGATTCTGCTTCAGTGAACGGTTTGGGGGTTTCGCTTGAAAATGGTCAAATATTCTTGCGCAAGCCTGAGAGTAACATTTCGGCGCCAAATCAGGTTCTTTCATTCACACGTGAAATGTTCTGTGCTGCGGATAAGCTGTAAGTTGATATTTCTGAAATCTAGTTTTTTATTTGATATAATTTGTATATATTTAGGTCAAACTGTATAGCCACGGTTTTTAGGGTAGCTGAAGTAATGTTTTCGTACGGGATTGAGAGAACGGATTTGAAAATCGTAATTGCTTTTAAATGTGGAGATAATGGAAATTCTTGTTTTTGTGCAACCATCGTTCCGCTTGAATCTCAATTCGATGAAGGAAAACTAGATAATTTACTGGACCCCAGTAAGACTTGGAAAACTACAGAATCTAGGATATACGCTCAAGTATGTGGAATCTTTAACATTATTTTAGGCTGTTTTTTATTTGGCTTGTTTTTACATGTAAAATTAATTTGCGTGTGTACTTACTCAGGCTACGGACGAAGAACACTTACTTGTGGCACGTAACATCCATGTCATCGCAAGCATGACCAAGGGGAAAATATCAATTTTGAAAATTTTGTTACTTTCCACCTAAGTGTTTCCTCCGAAAGTTTCTGATCATTCATTCTCCAAACGCTACGACATTAGATTAGTCTAATTTAAACCAAGTTATTTAATTTAAAAGTTCAAAAGCTGTTTTCCATGCTTAAATTGAAGTTGGATTATTCGTTACATTTACTTTTGAACGACATACTAATAAGATCAAAACCTGAAATCAATAATATTTTGATTGTTTAATTAAAAGGTTAAAAATATGAGTAAAACTGAAATCACAATCTACTCATACACCTTACAGTGGGTCAAACAGAAATTACAAGCTTTACTTCAAGGAATAAAAAAAAGTTTCGGAGAAATGGAATTGGGGTACATTGGTCAAGGCAATCGTCTGTTTGTAAAACTTAAAATTTCAAAGGTATTTATCAAATATGTCGGTTTATCGATGATTTGTGAACGGTTTGGTACAAGTGAGGGGTTGGGGAAATGCACAGATGAGTCACAGACAATGCTTGACCTAAGGGTCACCGAATACGTGCTTGGCAATGAAAGGACGTGACACAATGGTTGTTATGTTATACTACAAATACGAATTTCTCCCCACAAATAGAATTTTGGGCTGGGTCTAACCAAGGACCATTGAGGGGAAGGTAGTTGAGCTAATATGTGACTTTCACATTTCTTGCCACATTCTAGAAGTTTGGTTAGCCGCCGTTAGCCTCAAAAGTGCAATTCGTGTATATTTGCGTGTTTAAGGAGAGTTCGGTAAATGAGCTGACATGAGAAAATATGGATCGGCTCCAAATTCAAACTTTATTTAACCTCCCCTATGGAGCTCTCCCCGCTGCATTCCAAGAATGTTTGGCTGGGTCCAACCCAGGACCACAAGGGGAGGAAGGTAAGCGAGACAACCAAGACTTTTATTAATTTGATTGTTTTAGGAATTAACAGGAATATCCTCACTCACAATAACGTGGAGAGTCAGTTAGGAATTGTCCCAAATATTTCCGTTCATCCGCGATTGAATGAGGTGTCGAAGCTTGCTCAACTTTCAACATTGAATATATTTTTTGCTGAAATTATAAATATTATTGTATTATTGTAGTGAGTGAGAAATATTTAAAAAAAGGATTGTAAAACTATTTAATAATTATAATTCTATGCCAAAACAACATTTAAATCCTCAAGTTCGTTTGACTCCAATTGCCACATCAAAAATGTTAGTACTTTTAATGTCATATATTGCATATTAAGATGTACTTTTATGTACATCAGAGAAGACATTTAAAGACCCCTGGGCCTGCTGAAAACGAACGTATATTACGCTCACAATGGTCTTCACATAGCTAAAGCGTTATATTTTAAAAGGTTTTAAAATCCTAAATATTCAACTTTTGAACTTTGAGCAGGGAAACTTTGCTGTTGGAAATGAGATCCGAGCTCAAAAAAATCTCAACAACTTTGGAGGAGCTCAAGGCGGAGAATTCAATGCTGAGGAAAGAAATCTTTGGAGTTAGAAATTCCCCCCACAGCAACCCGGA
This sequence comes from Spatulosminthurus flaviceps, assembly GCA_034693705.1. Lineage (NCBI taxonomy): Eukaryota > Metazoa > Arthropoda > Collembola > Symphypleona > Sminthuridae > Spatulosminthurus > Spatulosminthurus flaviceps. The sequence continues at coordinate 4,953 of JAQFXU010003959.1, forward strand.
TAGTAATTGCATGGGCCTCATGAAAGATGAGACTCTGCGGGAATTGGTTGAAAGGATTCAAGTTGACGTGGGAAAGATCAAAGAAGCCGTTCTAATTGAGAGGAAGGGCACCAATGACAACATTCTCAGACAAAGTGGGACTGGTCAAGTTTCCCCTATGGAGGCAGGAATCAATTGGAGTCGTCTTCAGAATTATTGGAAAAGTACAAGCCAGCTCGGATTCGTAGCAAAGATGAGGAAATTCAAATTGTGGTGGATCGGTGGAATGATTTTAAGCTACGTGAGGGAATTACCAAGGATGGAACGACCCTAAGTGGAACAACCATTGAGTCCATATGTTCATCAATAAAGCTTTCCGAAAAGGTCACATCCTCAACGGTCTTGATAATTTGTAAGTTCATTATTAGGATAAATAGCTCCGTGCTATTTATATTCAACACGCTTCGGCGAATTAATTTTTTTGTATTTTTGAAAAGCGCGGAAGATGAACAAATACTTAAAACTTTTTAAATTTTAGCCAACCATTTGCCATTGACGATCAAATCCTTGACTGAATTTTGTGATCGGGGTAGAAGAATTCGTGGTCCATCAGAAATACGGGGTCAAACGAGAGAAGTATTTTCATTCGTAGGATACATGTGTGTAGTCCATAGAATTTTGTTCCATAGAATTTCCACCCCACCTTGCACCTCTCAATATTAGACCCATCCCATTGAAAACATTTATTTCAGGTTTAGTCACTGCTCAGTCTTATACTCGTTCAAAATCAGCGCATCCCTGAGTTTGGCAGTCCGTTTTCGTACACTGCCCAGTGGTCATATTTTTTTGGGAGCCGGATTTACTCCACCTGATATTCCCGTGGACTCTGATCTCTCTGCGGCTGTTGATGAAAATGCAGAGTCTTCAGCTCACTGTTTTTCAGTAAGAACGCCAAGTAAAATTTATTTGTAGATAGTTAAATAATTTAATTAAAATTAAATTATAAATTAAATTTAAATTTGTTTTCAGACAAACATTTTTTTGACGGAGGACGTGGACTGCTTGATTACCAAAGGGGAATATTTAGCACATATTAAAATGACGCCTGGACTCCATTCAATTGTTCAAGTGGAAATTTGGAAAGAACTTGTCCAACTCCCGCCAATGGTTGACAGAATGAAAGGGATAAGAAATGGAGAAAGCGTGCGAGATATGACGGTAGTGGATTACTTGAGTCGAAGCTCGAATGCAATAGAAAATTTGACACTTCTTCCCGTTGCTTGCGTTGTGGAAATTGGTTAGTTTGGATTTATTTCATACAACACTAATTGCATTCTTTTGAAATAATTTATAAAATGTAATTACATTTCTTAATTCTGTTTTCAGTGAACGGTTTGGGGGTTTCGCTTGAAAATGGTCAAATTTTCTTGCGCAAGCCTGAGAGTAACATTTCGGCACCAAATCAAGTTCTTTCATTCACACGTGAAATGTTCTGTGCTGCAGATAAATTGTAAGTAGATATTTGTGAAATCATTTTTGTTTATTTGATATAATTTATGTACATACATTTACGTTAAACTTTAAGCCTACTGTTTTTAGGGTGGCTGAAGTAATGTTTTCGTACGAGATCGAGAGATCTGATTTGAAAATCGTAATTATTGCTTTTAAATGTGGAGATAATGGAAATTCTTGTTTTTGTGCAACCATCGTTCCGCTTGAATCACAATTCGATGAAGGAAAACTGGGCAATTTAATGGACCCCACGAAGACTTGGAAAACATTAGAAACTAGGAAATACGCTCTAGTGGGTGGAGTCTTTAAGCATTTTTAGCAAATTGTAGCATTTGATTTGTTTTTTGTTTTTACATCTGTAATTTATTTTTACGTGTAATTACTTACGCAGGCTACGGACGAAGAACAGTTTATTGTGGCACGTAACATTCACGTCAGGGTGAACATGACGAACGGCAAAGTATCAACTTTGAAGATTTTCTTATTTTCCACCTAGTCTTTGCTTAGAATTCTCTGGACATTCCTACTTCAAGCGCTATAATATTAGGTCAGTTTAATTTAATAATTTTTTGTCAGTTTCAAGTAATAAAATTATTTTCTAACCTCAATATAATAAAGATTCTTTGTCAAACTACTTATCGCAAGGTGATACAAAAATCTAAACCTTTCAAGAATACTTAATGATTTAAAATTTTAACACTGAAAACTGAAATTAAATAACTTTTTATTCGTACACTGTATTGTACTAGTGCATAAAATAAAAGAGTGACTCCATCAGTTTTCTTCCACAAACATATCCCATGAGTCCAAAGTTGACCAAATGTAAAACAAAGTTAGGTCCGAGGATAATAAATATTTTGGAAGTGAAATTGTGACCCAGCATCTATTTTAATATGGTGAGGGTCAAATTGTGCGGGATTCAGTGGGTATGACCTATCTAACGAACCGCCAATCCAAATTTGCCACATTTGGCTCTGCTCTAATATACCTCATGACATGACAATTCCCCTACGCTACTTTGTCAAATTTGCCAAAAGTCTCAGTTTTTTCCATACGCTGAATATAATGTTGTAATCGATTCCATTTGTTGGAGGGATGAAATTTGGCTCATTTTATCAAGGGTGATCATCAAAGAATTTAAAACCGCTTTCAAGAATGTGATCAATAGCCTTTGGCTAAGTATCCGTATTCTTAATAATAATAAAGAAAGTGTGGACCAAAAGTGGTTAAATTGAAGCATCATTTTTATTAACCAATTACGCCGTCAAAACCTGGACCGAAGATGCGAAAAAAGTTCCGAAGGAATTGCAATTTTTTTTACGTTTACATGTATTTATTAGTTGTTTATAATAATTAGAAGTCAATTTGTGTGCTAACAAATAATTTGATCAAAATTTAGCTAACGTTAAAATTCTTGCTATCAAATAGTATGAATTTTCAAATTTTAAACGCAAAGAATGGATAAATTATGGGACTGCATATAATGGAAGCATAATTCCTTCTCAGAGGTACAATTAAAAAGGCAAACTTGACAACGACATAAATCTTGAGTTGATATCCCAGTTGCTTCCGTTGTTGGGGTCAATCTCGCTGGGTTTGGAAATTGAACGTAGTTGCTTCTAGGCTCAGAATGTTCATTCTTTTTGTGCCTTGTTACCCAGCCTGTATTATTTGTTGAGAAGGAACAGTAACTACAGTTGAATTTCTCATGCGCATGGTGTGTTTTCTGATGTTTTTTTAGCCTAGTCCTCCAAACTGCTTTATATGGGCAATCCTGGCATTTAAAAGGCTTCTCTGTTGAATGGGTCTTCATATGCTCCTGAAATTTGCTTCGTGTGGAATATTTCTTGTTACAGAAGTAGCACTCCAAAGACTCTCCAGTATGACTAGCAACGTGTACTCGAAGACTTTTTTTGCTCGAATATTTATTTGGACCATGGTTACAGTGGAATGTCTCTAATCTCTTGTGGTTTGCCAAATCTCTTCTGTCATTGAAACTCTTCGAGCATGTATCACACTTAAAAGGTTTGTCTCCCGTGTGAATCCTTTTATGAACTTTTAAAGTTACCGAGTACTTAAAAGTTTTCGCACATAAATTGCATTTGAATGGTCGATTTTCACTGTGTTTAACCAAATGACGTTTTAAGTGTGATTTCGATGCGCATTTGTAGTCACAGTTTAGACATTCGTGGAATTTTTCTCCAGTGTGTGCGATCATATGTGTCTGCAAATGATGTTTATGGGTGAATCGATTCAAGCAGATATTAAAAACGAATGGTTTTTCTCCTGTATGGATTCGGATATGCCTCATCAAGTTTACTTTTTGGGTAAATTGTTTCCCACATGTTTCACAATGAAAGGGCCTTTCTTTTGAGTGGATTTGCATGTGGCTTTTCAAGTTTCCTGTTTGCGCAAAATCCTTACCACATGTTTGACATCGGAAAGGCTTCTCTCCCGTATGAGTCCTCAAATGAACCTTCAAAGCCCGATGGTCGGCAAAATCTTTACCACAACTGCTGCAAAAATAAGGCCTTTCAACGGTGTGAGTGTGCAAGTGTGAGTCTAAGCTTCCCTTGAGAGCAAAACACTTTCCGCAAAAACGACACTCGAAAGGCTTTTCACCTGAATGAACCCTTAAATGAATTTTAAGCACATTTTGACAGTACTACAGATTTTTGAACAATAACTGCACTGATGGATGGTTTGGTTTTTGGTAGCCATAGTCACTTTTAAAAATTAGACAGAAATATTTTCTAGAATTTTATGGTTTGCAGCTAAAAATTTCCAGATATGCTCAAACCAGTATTTTTACTGCTTGAAAAGCACACACCTAGCTACTACACTGACACACACGGGCTAAGGTGTGAGATTGTTCTATTTCCACAAGAAGAGCTCTCGCAGCCAAAAACAATGTTCCGCAGGGTCCAGCCAAGCAAGGACTATTAAGGGGAAGAATTTAGGTAGGACAACCCGTGGCTTTCACACTACACATTGGGCACAGTCCCAAATGTTGGGTCGGTTCGAGGTGGCTATGCTGTGCTTCTCTGTCCCAAGAGAGTGAGTTAAATGAACTTTCACAATCTCTAAAATAAATGTAATACATTCTCTAGTAGAGGCTGTATGTAAACATTTAGGCTGCAAACACATTATACCTTTCCTTCATCCCCTTTACTTCATTGTCATTTGTCATTATGAGGTACACAGCAGGATACATATTAGAAGCACCTTGGCCATTAGGTATGGGAGGACAAGCCCTGCTCAACCCAAATAGGAGTCCCTCAGCTGTACATAATTTAGCTGAATTTCCTGCACAAATCCAACTCTTAATTTCAAAACTATTTGACCAACCCCCACCCCATTTTGTTTAAATAACCTTTGATTGAAATATAAAAAGTATTTAAACAAATTTGGTTCAAATTGCTTTTATTGCTAAAAACTATTTCAGTAGGACCGTTGAATTTCTCATCTACATTGTGATTTTTCTTATGATTTATTATTGCGAAAATATAAACGGGTTGAAATGGGCAATGTTGACATTTGAAAGGTGTCTCCACGGAATGGTTCCTCGTATATTGCTTAAGTTTACTTTTATAGAAATATTTATTGCTACAGAATTGGAACTCCAAAGGTTCTCTACTGTATGTAGCTAGATGAGCTCTTTTTGTGTGTATATTTCATGGGGAAATGATTGCAATGATACCACAAATAAAGAGTTCTCACAGCAAAAATAATTTTTGCCTGAGCCCTACCAAGGCCCATGAAGGGGAAAAAGGTATAGGAGAGACAGCGGTTGACTTGGACGGTTTTGCCCAAGGCAAGGGCAAAGCGTTTATGTGCTGGGGTGAAGCTCATGTGCATCAGTTGTTTACGGGTGCTCAATTGAATGAGGTGAATGAACGAAGAGAAAATATTTAAGCTCTCAACCCTTCGCATCCACTGCCTGCACATTTTTATCATAGGGCAGACATATGGAAAGGTAGGTGTTAGTGTTAGCATCATCTTATATTGTTAGCTATGATGAGCCAAGCTCTGCACAATATGAATATTTAGTCCCGTAGCTGTGCCTACAGCTTCAGTTCAACGAATAAATATTTCCAGTACAAAAAGTAACCTAAGACCTTGATTTCACTAGGGGATTTAATCATGGTTAAGTTAACTATAGTTAGTGTAACCATCGAAAAGCTAGGAATTTCACTACGGAAATGGTTAAGTTAACCATTTTTACTCCGATTTCACACGAAAATAATGGTTAAACTGGCCAATGGTTAATTTAACCATGGTTAAGTCCACTAGTGAAATCAAGGTCTAAGTGTCTCCGAACATTTCAAAGGGCATGTTCAAGGCGAAGCAAGCTATCCCAGTCATTTCTCTTTCTTTGTAGCATGTTGATATATGCAGTTGCTTGCATTTTAAATTGTGTATTTCAATTATATGCTCTGAAATACAAATCAATCAGATTTTGGACGTTTGGATACATTTTTAAACGAATTTAATACAAATATGTTTCTCCAGAAGATCCAGATATGGAAGGATGAATTTTTTTTAGATTATTAGTTGGTCAATGGAAAGATTCCAAGGGTCTGAATATAGGTCCAATAGGGCGCAGTTCCATTTATAAAATAGGCGTTGCAGAAGAAGGTTACATCAGTCCAAAGCTTGTTTTTTAATTTCATATCTGGTTAGAATTTCCCAGGCCTGTTAATAATAAAATTATGACAAGTTTAGAATGAGATGATACTTTTACTTGACATGTTTGAGCATCAAGAAAAAAAATATTACGTCTTGCATTATTATTATTAAAAAACTTAAGAAAGCATTACATTTTATAACGAAATTTTCAAAATTAACACGTTCAATCAATGTTAATTACCAAAGATGATTAAAAATAATTACCTACTTGATGAACAGCCCAGATAATCAATACAACCAAAGTTCGAATTTGGGGTTCAACTTGTGTGAATTTTTAATGTCTTAACGCTCACAATAGGTAAATTGTGAGACTGCATGTAATGTAAGCATAATTGATTTTCAGAAGAGAAATCACAAAGGCAAAATGGACGACGACACAAATTTTTGGAATTTCGTTCCAGATGTCCAGATGCTCGAGGAATGTTCTTACTAATTGGAAATTTCACGGGATTGCTTTCGACCTCAGGATGTTCTTTCCGTTCATGGTTTGCAGTTCTCCCTTTAAGATTTGTTGAGTAGGAACAGTAACGACAGGGAAATTTTCCCCACAGAGTGTGCTTCTTGTCATGGTTTCTGAGCGAATTCCTGTGAACAGCATGGTATGAGCACAGCTGACACTTGAAAGGTCTCTCCGTTGAATGGGTCATCAAATGTTCCACGAGACTCTCTTTCCGGGAATATTTCTTCCTACAGATGTGGCACTCTACTGGCTCTCTAGTGTGACTCTCAAGGTGGCCTTGCAAACTTCCTTTGCTCGAATACTTCTTGGAACAATAGTTGCAGGGGAAAGTCTTTGCTCTCTGGTGGGCTGCCAATTCCGATTTGCAATTGAAACTTTTGAAGCATGTATTACATTTATGTGGTTTCATTCCCGTGTGAAGTCTCTCGTGAACTGTCATTGGTCCTTTTGTTTTGAAAGTTTTCTCACAGAAATTGCATTTGAATGGTCGACTATCACTGTGTTTTACCAAATGAATTTTAAAAATCCATTTATCCGCCGTTTTGTAGTCACAACGGTGGCATTTAAATATTTGTTCTCCGGTGTGAAGACTGAGATGAAGGACCAAGTGTTGTTTCTGTCCAAACTCACGAGAGCAGAAATTACAAATGAATGGTTTCTCTCCTCGGTGGATTCGGATGTGCTGGTTCAAGCTATTTTTATACACAAAATTCTTCCCGCATAGTTTACAATGAAAGGGCTTCTGTCCAGTGTGAACTCTCAAATGCCCCTTAAGGTGACTAAGCTGGGGATAATCTTTTCCGCAAATGTTGCAAATGTAAGGCCTCTCGCCGGTGTGCACGCACAAATGAGATATTAAGTTTGCCTGTCGCGAAAAACACTTTCCGCAGTATCGACACTCAAATGGCTTCTCAACTGAATGCACCCTCAAATGCTCTTGAAGTTCCATTGCACAATTGAAAGACACAAAACAATTTATACACTCATGGTTGGTTTGGCTTTCCGTAGCCATAGTTAATTTTGAGTGGCCCAAGAATAAATTATTCGGAATATCTGTATGATATTTTGAATATATTTTGTCCTTTGTGTCAATTTATTGATCACTCTGCTCAACTCAGTACTCGAGTATGAAGAGCAGGCACAATTCACCCGAATAACTGAAGAGACTCCATTGTTGCTCTTTTTCTCAAAATAAAGTCATTGCCCCGGACGAAGAGAAGCTTTGGTTGGAAGGGTCCATCCTAGAACTGCTAAGGGAAAATAGGTATACGTTAATACTTGGGATAATTGAGTACACCTGCATTATTCATATAGGTGCTTGTGTAGCTCAAGGTAAGTGCCGTTTGATAAGAGGGGTAAGCAAAAAGGTTGGTCAAGAAATATGAGGAATGTAGGAAAGGAAGCAGAGCATGAGTTCAAAGGCAGAGGAAAGGGATACGTGGAGAAGTGGACACTCACAACAGTTGCTGTTTCGAGAGCCACAGGCATCGCAGTTCTAAAATATTTCCCTTCACGAGCGAGAGATATGTTATTTAAGCTTATGGTATTTATTACAATTTTGAATTTTGTGTTCCTAAATTGTTACTTTAATAATAATAATTATTATTATTGTAATAGTGCTGGTAATATATTTAAAGTAATTATCACAACAATATTTAACATTAAAGTTATTATTCTGTGTCAAAGCTACGAATTTGAGTGAAAGTTTCTTGAGCAACAACTGCCACCCCCAAAATGTAAGTACTTGTCATAATAATATGTAAATATATAATTACTAGAAACAATCTGTCAAGTCAGGTGTATAAAATAATAAAGAATCATCACACCAGTAAAAAAATAGATCAGCGGGGTCTTGGACCGCGCTCTAACGATAAAGTTAAGAATTTGTGCTCTTATAGTAAATACGCCCATGCCATCTCTGGTTTTAAGTAAAGGACTTAATAAAACGGAGCTGACGTATCTCACGTATAGAGACCACACACTTAAATGACCCTACCTAATCTACAAGAATGGTCAATTTTTGTTGTTCTAAATGCGTAGCTAAATTACTAACATAAAACATAATGAAGTTCGTTAACCTCAAGGGCTTTTAAAAGTTGAAAAAATAGCGAAATTTTGTATTCTATTGTATTGAAAATTGAAATATTCTATTAATTCTAAACAGGGAGGCTTTGCTTCTGGAAATGAGATCTGAGCTAAAACAAGTATCAAAAACTCTGGTGGAGCTCAAGGCGGAAAATTCAATGCTAAGGAAAGAAATCTTTGGAGTTGGTAGAAGTTCTTCCAACAGCAACTCTGCTAATTGTGAGGGCCTCATGAAAGGCGAGACTCTGCGAGAATGGATGGAAAGAATTCAGTTTGACATGGGAAAAATCAAAGAATCCGTTCAAATTGAAAAAGGAGACATCAATGAAGTCCGTCCCAAATCAAAGAGGCGTTTTATTCCGAATAATCATATTAAATCAGCTGTAGAACCGAGGGAGAAGTACAAGCCGGTTCGGATTCGGAGCAAAGATGAAGAAAATCAAAGGCTTGTGGATCGGTGGAATGAACTCAAGCTGCAGGGAGGCATTCCATTGGATGGTTCCACACTCACAGGAACCACAATTGAGTCCATAGTTTCTTCAGTCAAGTCGTCAGAAATAGTCGAGTCATCGATTGTCTTGATAATTTGTAAGTTCATTCGTGTAGGACGAAGCCTCGTGCTAATCCAACACTTTTCGGCATGTGGATCTTTTAGTTTGTTGTACATAATGGAAAACATCAGAGGAAAAAACTGAATTTTTGAAATTATGTCATCTGTTCATATTTCAGCAAATTATTTACCAATGGCAATCAAGCCCGTGACCGAATGGTGCGATACAGGTAGGAAGATTCGTGGTCCGTCGGAAATAAAGAGTCAAACGAAAGAAGTTTGTGCAATGGAAGGAGAATTGTGAGTGATCACAAAGCTTTTTTCTTCCAATACCTTTCTGCTTCGGAATTCCTGAATGTTTAATTCATCGCATGGAAAAATTATTGTAATTTGAATTTGAATTTATTAATAAGGAATCTTTTCGGGCGTCGCCCATATCATCCATACAAGTTTCAGATTAACAT
>JAQFXU010003960.1:0-14691 GCA_034693705.1 Spatulosminthurus flaviceps
AATACCTGTGCGGATACCATCAATAGTCAGAGACGTGGGCTCGAAACATATTATTTCAGCCTTGCGACCAACATTCATTTGACCCTTTTTCGCTAAAGAAAGTAATCATTGGTAATGGATAATGGAATGGAAATTGAGATTAAATATTAAAAAAATTAGTGCGTAGCTCAAAGTGCTTCAAAGTTACCTTGTTCAATATGTTTGAATTCCAAGTCATTGATAATAATAATATCAGCATTGTCTATTAAAGTTACACCTTCCCCTGAAAGTTCATGGGAAGAGATTTGGGATTGAGTGGGACTTGCTAAAATTCAAGACACAATTCTCTTATTTTTCTGAAACTACTCATATGACGATTAAACTGTTTTAATTGAAAATATACATAATTATAATAATACCTGTCTGAACAGGAGTATTTGCATTGCCAATGTCAACTTCTTGAAAGCCTCTTATTTCCGTATTAGGTGCAATCATACCAGCAGCAAAAGCATCGATGGATGGATCTAATGCAGGAAAATGTCATAGAAATTTTAAAACTGCATAGTTAAGTTCATAAAAGTTGAAGTGTATGAATAAATATTGCAAGACAGAAATGAATTTGTAAATAATGTTGACGTATACCATTTCCATGCATTACATTCGTGTTATTAGTAGCACCTTCGGATTGGGTGTACTTTCCAAAGACCAAGGTACCAACTGATGGCACATTAGCTAAAACAAAAATTTACGAATTTATTTTCAAATAACCCAATTCGGGGTTCTCTTTATGTGGACTCGTTTAGTTCTAAAATTAATTATTTTTCTTATATAATATCAAATTACAAAAAAACTTACATTGCTCCACTATTTGAGTGATAGTTCCCTCATTTTTCAAGGTACCAGTGACCATGCCATAGCACCCTGGGGTTTTGTAACATATCGAATACGGAGGGCATTCCTGGGGGGAGGGAGGGACTTGCCATGTTAAAGCCTTGAGTCTTGAGTTATTAGTCAGCTGTTGAAAAATATTGGCGACTGCATTGCACGGCACGTTCATCCACTTGGCCGAAAGAATTCTGACTAATTTAATTGGACTCCCTCGCTAAGTGGGTTCAAGGGCGGAAGCGATAATATTTTTATCAGTTCATTCATGCGAAAACCGTGCGATTGATAACTGTTGCAACAGAGATGAAGTTTTGAGAGTTGGTATTCACATTGCCTATATACAATAATTTATTAATAATTACAAAATGCGTTAAGTTTCAATGTATTTACACCAAATATAATTTTAAAAAATTCAATAAATTTTTTATCCTCATAATAATAAAATGAAATTATGGGACCAAATAATGTAACCCAAAAATGCAGCGAATTGAAAATATGCATATAAAGTATAATATAAAAGTGGAGGAACGTAGCATTTACAGTAGTGACAGCTGACGTAGATCTTCTTAGAGAATAGAACAATTTATTGGACAGCAATTATTATTGATATTTATGTCCTTTCCGGAGCAAATTCGATTGAAACAGTCCCCCAAACATCCACCGCAGCCGCCCGGACTAGAATCTACCATCGGTTTTGGCAATAATCTTGTTGTCTCATTATTTGCATTGCCAACGTCAACTTCATGAGAGCCTCTTATTTCCGTATTATGTGCAATCATACCGACAGCAAAAGCATCGGTGGATGGATCTAATGCAGGAAAATATCATAGAAACTTTAACGTTGCGCAGTTAAGTTAATAAAAGTTGAAATGTATGGAAAAATATTGCAAGACAGGAATGAATTTGTAAATAATGTTGACGTACCATTTCCATGCATTACATTCATTTTATTAGTAGCACCTTCGGATTGGGTGTAGTTTCCAAAGACCAAGGTACCAACTGATGGCACATTAGCTAAAACAAAAATTTACGAAATTATTTTCAAATAACACAATTCCGGGGTTCCCTTTATGTGGACTATTTTAGTGCTTAAATAATAATTATTTTCTTATATAATATCAAAATACAAAAACACTTACATTGCTCCACTATTTGAGTGATATTTCCCTCATTTTTCAAGGTACCAGTGATCATGCCATAGCACCTTGGGGTTTTGCTCAGTTGTTGTAACGTATCGAATACGGAGAGCTTTCCTGGGGGGAGGGAGGGACTTGCCATGTTAAAGCCTTGAGTGAATTTTAAGGAGCTAGAGATGAAAGACTCTCCTACTTTCTGTTCAAACTAAATATGATGACTTGTGTAATTTCATATTTTACCGCTTACTGAGCTTCATTTTAAAATTAAACAATTTAATTGCATCTACACCTTTGCAGTTATGTAGAGTTACTTTTATCTGTTAAATAAACTAGGGATAGGAGATTATCATTCGCAGCAAGGATTTGGCTTTGTGCTGGTACATATTCCCATTGATGATATTTTATGTGTACATATACATCCCAACTGCCAACATTTTTTACCATTGCAGTGCTCTTTGTAGTTCCAGCTTTTCTCTCTCATTGTCATTGCAATGGCATCCATGAACACACATAACTTTATAGGAGTGTAAAAGTCCCTTCCAAGTTTTTCCAATGCAAATATGGATTTTATATTCGACTATGAATGCATATTAAATTTAAAAGACTAATTAGAGAAAGAAGGGGTTTTTAAGTTTCTAGTGTGAAATTTCATGAATCCAGTATTTTTCAAGTATTTTTACATCTGGAGGTAGAGGATTAATTATACAAGACTAAAATTTAAGCCTCAAACTTTGTGTTTGCAGAAAATGAAGAAATGTGACATATTTACGTACCACCATTTATTTTGGAATTTTTGAACACAATGTCTTTAATATTGTACATAATAATAATTGTGTCTAATGGTTTTGGTAAAAATCCTTATCTTGATGAAAATGTTGTAAAGTTTTATGAGAATTATACTGCGAAGTGCGTATGATGTGAACGTAGCAATCTGGGACAGAGCGGTTACATTTTGTTCATAAAGACATTAGGTCTGAGCGCCCGGTGTTCAGAGCGCCCTGTAAATCTCGAATGAGGCACATTTCGCTGGTGAGAAGGCCAAGAAGGGAGTCTTCTAGACTCAAATGAATGAGACAAAGGTCGATCCATCATTCCGAACGACCTCGATCTATAAGGAATTCGAATGCTCCAAGGTTTAGTGGGTACTGGTCCACGAATGATGCCGTGTCGTTTCTCTAAACTCCTTCGATGTCTGCCTCCAGCATTTTTAATGTTTGGACAGAAAATCCCTAAAGACTCAATTGATGGGTTGAATCCACTCATTACAGTATTTCCATTCTCTAATTGTTTCATATTTGCTTGTAAACAGTACGCCAGACCTCCCCAAATTTCATATTTCATACTTTGTGACCTAAAAAAATTATACTATTTTTCAACACTAAAAGAAACCCTTTTTAGTTACATGAGTCAATATTTTAATTGCTCAATTTCTTTAGGATCATCTGAAATTTGAGTTCATCGGCCATAATTTTAGACAACAAAGTAAGTCTGGTTTGCATCGCTCAAATTTCGGACACTTTGAGCAGAATTTCGGTTGCATCGTTAAAAAATTGAGAAACATTGACGGAAATTCCAATCTATCGTCAGAAATCCAAGGCAGTGGCCTCATTAATAATTTAAGAGAATGGACTTACGAATCCTCAGGTACTTCGGGGAGAACTGCCAAGATTTCGCTCGTAAATTGTTCCGGATCCGATGAGTCTGTAAATAATCTCGGCTGAGCTGAAGCGCTGCTCTCGTCATTTCGTTTTCCAAAATTGTCAAGAGGAAACCGTTGGAAATTCTTTAAAGTGTTAGGCTCATCAAATAAAACTTTTGTATGTTCCAATGGCTTGTCCGGGTTGGTTGCGGATATTAGAGCTTGAATCTATTTGAATAGTTAAAATTGCAAGTTATTGCAACGCTGAAACGTATATGCACATGCAGAAGTCAGTGTTTACCAGTTTTAAATTATCTTCGTCCGCTTCCTCTGGTAGGCAAACGTAATCCTCCCCGCCAACAATTGAATTCCCTTTGATGGTGCAGCCATTGGGCCGTAGTATGAAACTGTAACAAAAAAAAATAATTTTTACATTTATTTGGATAAATCTACAGAGCAAGCACTTACTATCCGTGAATACACTTCCGAGTAACCGTCACAGGCTCCTTAAAAAATACTCCCCCAGAGCAAACATCTGTGGTAAAACTGAAGATGCTTCCATTGATACTAAGCTTCATGCCTCCGCTTGCCAAGTCTTCAGAATCCCACCAATTAGTAACTTTATCAGTTATGACCAAAGATTGGACCAAAATCGGGAAGCCGAAATACAAAAGTCCCTGAGCCCCAACTAGAGTTCCCATTTTTAAAGCCCGTATTACTTATGCAGTGACTTTGATAATCGTTATGTTCAATGCAAATGATTTGAAATTTCTACAAAATTGGTTCATACATTTTTATTTACAATGGACTAATTATAAGATTTCTCAAATAATATTAAGCACACGATTTATTACAACTTTCACCATTCAAAGTTACATTTACCTCACAATAGGAAAAAATGTTTTGATGTTCGTGACTAATGATCCGAAAATGAAAGTTAAAATGTCACCTTAATTTATGAATTAAAAAAATGAAGCTTTTATTAATAAAATTTATTAAACAAACGAGATCATAGAAAGCTCATTATTTCTTGATCAGATACATAAATAAAAGAATTTAGTCAAACCGTTTCAATGATTTTTTTCTTATTTAAAAAATTCAAAGGGGGGGGATTCCATATTTTTTCTGTCATTCATAAGTTGCCCTGGTCATGTGGTCTTCCTCTATACAATTTTACGCGCACATCTACACATCATGCTTCTGGATTTGGGCCTGCACTGCACTCTCATGAGTTGATGAAGTTGAACTGTTACTGAGAAAAATTGTTATTGGTAATAGTGTTGAAGTATGAAACTAATTCTGCTCTGGGTGAATTAATAGTTAATAGGTGATAGGTCAAGTTACTTCATGTGTAGTCTTTTTATCGCAGATAATTATTATGGTACTGGATATCATCTGCACTACTCATGAATTCAGCCCTGTATAAGCGAATCTTCTCTTTAAATGGACATCAGTGCACTGACGCAGGGGAATTTTTGTGCAATGTGACAAAAGTTTTGTTCAACGTGATTGTCGACAGACACGTCATGAATTTTTCATGTTGATGCCAAATATGCATATAATTGCTTCGAATAATGAAACTGAAATATTGACCAGAATATGACATTTTTACAGATCAAAACTCAAATAAAGGTCACTGCTTGAGAAACTCTTAAACAAAAATGTGCATATTATTTTATTTCTGTAGGTTATGGCATGTTCTTCAATTCCTATCAAAATGCAAAATTAATATTTATTTGTTTGCTGGTTGTAAATAATGATTATTTCTTTGAGCAGAAGTTGCTGTATGTATATTTGCATTCCTAAACATCTGAGCAATTTATTCCCATATTAATGAAGCCTGCAGCAAAAGCATTGGTTGATGGATCTAATGAAAGAAGATTTCAAGGAAATTATACTGTTATACTAAGTAGATGAGTTTGGTTTATGATAATTTTAAGCATAGAAATATTGCGAGTCAGGCATTAATAAAAAGTACCTTTTCCAGGAATCATGTTGACTTTATTAGTGGCATCTTGAGAGGAGGTGTACTTTTCAAAGACCAAGGTGCCAATGGACGGAACATTAGCTGCAAAAAATACAATTCAAATTTTAACACCATTCAGGTCTTTAAATTGTCATGAGAACTTCCTACAATAAATTGGAAAAAATTACATTGCTCCACTGTTTGAGAAAGACTTCCTTCATTTGTCATGGTTCCAACTACTAAGCCGTAGCACCCCTTGGTTTTGTTGAGTTCTTGTAAAATTTCCAGTGCAGAGCAGAGCTTTCCTGTGGAATGGGAGAGACTTGCCATGACAAAGCTTTGTGGAGAAGAAGATGTTTGGCCACTACCACTACCTCACCTAGGTTAAAAAGACTCATAAAATTATTGTACTTACTCGTAATTATTATGGGATTAATTTGCATAACAAAATGTTTTTCACGCTTTATCAGGATTTATAATACAGGAAGCACATATGAACGGAGGGATTGTAGCAATCGAAACTGAAATATAGAACATTGGATCATATTTTGTTTGCTGTCTACAAGTGTCCACACGTTTTATCACGTCCGTCGAAATTCCCATTACAGACATTAGTTAAATATTTTTGCCGCATCTTGCAAATTTTTGCTGACGTCATCGCACGTGTATACTGGTCTCGTCAGCCAGAATTATACATTGATACATACCTACTTATTTTTAATACGGAAACGGATTTTTTCACGTCTGTATTATCTATAGAATGAAGACTCAAAAACAGTAATTATTCATGAGTTTTCCAAAATAAAGCCATTTTCGAAAATAGAGTACCGTTTTTACCCTAAGGTGTGATATAAAATGTATGCATAATATCTACATGAATGTGGCATTTATGAATCTAACTTGAATTTAAAATTGAACTTAAAGCACATTCAGCCCTGAGCAAACAATCGTTCTTTAAAGCTATCAAAGGAAAGTGTAGTAGGCCATGGAATGGCATGGATTCGATCTACCCTGATAAGCCCACCACAATGGCTGTTGCGGAATGTAAGGGAAGATAGCTGGAAGAACGGTTGCACTTGGAAGGAGCTGGAGAGTTCAGGACTGATTTGACTGCCACCAACAATCCCCGGATGAGGTGAACTACGGACGTTATCAAGACCCAATCTGCTTACCTCGACTGACTCCACAACCACATGAGCATCCCATCCCCGTTCTTACACTCTCTCTTCCATACATTCCATGGTTAAGAAAAATGATAAGTGCTTGTAATGTGCTTCCTTGTGAAAAATAAAGGAGGTATCTGAGTCTGTATTGTCAAGTACTCCTCCCGTCGTCCTGTGGTTACGTGCACTGATCCTACCTTCCCGACCACCGATTATTATTATCATTATTATTACGTAAAACGCAAACTAACTAATAACGAATGAAATTGTATTTTATATTACTGTAGCATAAGCTACAGTAATTATTATCATTGTCATCACTCTCCTCCTATCTTCCGTCTAAATAAAACCTCCTGAAATGTCTCTCCTACAACTTTCCTACACTTTGCCTCTTTTCCAGTATTTCTGTTCTGGATTTTCTTCAGAAATATTAATTATTACCAATATTAGAGTATACTCTATGATGATATATCATTATATATTATATATTAGATATATACCGAAAATGTGGAAACATGGACTCTAAACCACCCTACACATTATTGGTAGCACATGACAGCATAGGTTATTTTAGCACGACATGAAGATAAAAATAATACTTTGTAATCATCACAATTATTTTTAGGAAAAATCGCAATGAATTGCTTGGAAAAACTATATTTAATGTTGAAAGGATCAATGTTGGACGTACTTATTGAAAGCAATACGGTTTGAACAATTTTCCTGATTCGGCTTCAGTCAAACTTACTTTTAGCGTAAGAGGAAATAATAGCCTTGTCATGTATGCGTCAGAATCTAACTTATAATTTACTTTTCATTGACAATACAGTTCATTGAAAAATTAGTAATGCGTAATGCTTGTGACTCAAACTGTTTCAGTACGAACGCAAGGACATTTAGCCGTACGAAATATTATAGCCGCACTTGCTCATTCATATCTGGCTAGACAAGACTTGCTGGGTAACACGGTGCCACTATGGTTTTTCCGTTTTCCGATGGTGTCAACGCCCTGTATGATACTATGTAATACATATAGTTCGGGAAAAATAAGTTGATAGAATTGAAAGAAGCATACTGCTGATTAGCAAGGCAAGTTTTCCCTTTGAGCAACTGAAAATCGTTGAATTGTCAAAATATGCGGTTAATGCATTTGAAGAGAAATGAGGGAATACTCTCTGATTAGTAGTTAATTAGCTGGCCACGGTGATTCACGGCTTAAATTAACGAGCAATCATCTAAAAATATATTCTTGTGTATGAGCTGACATGGATAACAAATTACAAGGAAATGACAAATTTGCTGTATTAATATTATACACTCTGTAAAATTTTATTGAGCTACTTTGCTATTACCTTGCATTTCATACATATCCTGCTTTGTTACTAAACCGTATTGACCTTTGAGTTGTAAAGCAAATCCAACTGGAAAAATTTTGATGAGCCCCTCGAAGCATATCGTGGTTAACCACAACCATCGTCGATTATCGTGTACGTACTAAATTAGCACAAAAATTAGACTCAAACTGGAACTATGAAAGACAAAAATAACACTTCTTAGTTCACAGCACAACTTAAGTCGGAGTGGATTGGCCGGAAGTTTTGTGAAAATTGTGCTAAAAATCATCTAAATATTTGTTTAAATGTTTCGACAATAATTTTGTATCCCACTTAATATTTGTTGCATGGTTCAGACTATACAGCTATTAGGTTACATTGACGTTATAGTAATTATTCTCTCATATTTTATAATATAACTTGCAAGAAACTGCTGTGGTGTAAAGAATTACAATGACGGAGCATAAATATTGGGTAGAAAATGGGGAGAAATATCGTAGCATTTTTAAGGATTACACGATTGGGAAAATAATTGGAAAGTAAGTGCAAGGTTTTTTATAGTAACTTAATTTTAAGGAAAATTTGTTTAAAAAATCCTTTTTTATCATATTTTTCTAGAGGTTACACATCCAAAGTGTACCGATGCAAAAATAAAGACGATGACTCGAGCTGGGCTTGCAAAGTGATACAGAAAGACGTGAGATTTATTTTAATGTTTGCAAGATTTGTATAATAACCGCGCAAAAGTGTAATCTTCAATTTACGTATAGGTTAAAGGCCACAAGAAAAAAATCGTTTGCACGGAAATTCGGGTCTTACTAAAACTTGACCATCCCAACATTGTAAGGGTTTAAATGAATTATCAAAATTGTGGTAGTTGAATTTTCAGGGTTTCAAATTTTTTTCTCGTTCAATGATTTTCCAAGGTACGAATGAAACAAATTTATGAGACGCCGAGAGAAGTTTACATGATTTTGGAATTTGCTGAGGGTGGGGAGCTTTTTGAGAGGATTGTCAAGAGAGGTCATTACAGTGAGGCATGTGCTTCCCGAATTGTCACTCAGATGCTAAATGCATTGGATGTAATTTTTGTTTGTTTTGAAATTTTTCTTATTTTTGGAGTGCAAATTTTGTGAATATATTTTAACAAGATTTGGCATTTTTATTAGTACATCCACAGCCAAGGTATTGTCCACCGGGACATTAAACCCGAAAATATATTGTATCAGTCCGGAGCCGAGGATTCACCCATCAAAATCGGGGATTTCGGGTTTGCTAAAGAATTTGATGAGGATACGGTGATGAAAACATTTTGTGGAACACTTGGATATTGTGGTAATAAAAAATGGTTTACGATTTACAAGTATTTGGGAAATTGTCATCATTTTTTGAGATCAAGAGAAATTTTTTTTCAGCCCCAGAAGTGGTTCTGAATTTACAATACACTTCTGCCGTGGATATTTGGGCCGTTGGAGTTGTCCTGTTTATTTTGTACGCTGTATGACTTTCCTATCGTTGTATATAAATAGTAACCCATTTTATTTTTTTCCTTATATTATTCTTGGTATTACGCACAGGCTTTGCGGTTACGAACCATTCCGTGATAACGATGGTGAAATCAGTGACATTCGCATTATCCGAGGGGATTTTAAATTTATCTCTCCTTACTGGGACGGCATTTCCGAAGACGCAAAGGATTTTATTTCGGAGGTGAAATAATAAATATTTTCTCACTAACATTTTCTTAAAAGTTATAAATCTCGTTAAAATATCCAACTGATTATTTTCTAGCTCTTGAGAAAGGACCCATTGAAACGACCAAGTGCCAAAATGGCTCTGGAAAATCCATGGGTGACCGGCAAAAAAGCTCCAGATAATCATCTGGAGGGAACCCAAGAGTTAATTAGTCAGTTCAATGCCAAGAGGAAATTTAGGGTGAGGTCATGGAGCTTTATTTTTGTTGAAAATGTTATTGACAAATTATTTCAAGTTTTTTTTTGCGTTTAGGTTGGCGCGGCGGCTATTGTAGCTGCGCAAGGCTTCATAAAATCTGGAGTTATGGGAACTGTGATAAAAGATGAATGTGAGACAAACACGTGATGACGTCAAGAATACAGACAAGAAGAAATTTTTAAATTGTTATTAGTGCCAACTTAAAAATATCCACACATTTACCACAGATATAATTTTCGTACTCACTTTTCTTTTCTCAATTCCAATATAATTTCGTTGATCTTGATTTTTTTGGAATTTCGAATAAAAAAAAAGTTCAAATTTTGCGAGTGAAAAATAATTACTTGGTCCTAAAATAAATAAGAACGCGTACAAGGTTCTTCAAAGTAAAATCCAAGAAAGTTGGCGTAGAATTTCTGGCCAAATCATTAAAAATCCCCACTCTCACAGCCAAATTTGGAATTGACCGGACTCTTCTACAAATAATACCCGAGGAAGTTCCACTACATTGCAGCATCCTCACCAACGAGTAAATCCTATTTTTATATTTGTTCAAGCCCGCTGGAATTTCAAAGGCTGTCTGAAACCCTCCACAGTAAATGCAAATAAAGTTGACACCCAAATACAGTAGCACAGGAGAGTAGTACGAGCCGACAAGAAGTATTCCAGCAGCTAATGAAAAGATAGCGTTGGTAATGGAACAAACTCGGAAGGCAAATATTTTGAATGAGAATCCACGGTTGAAAAACTGCATCTCCAGCTGTAATTCCCTGCATAATTTGCACGCCTTTGTGAATTTGTTTTTCCTGATGAAACATTCCCGCCTACAAAAACCCGGAGTATATTTTATCACACGTACAAATTAGCTATTCGATTGAGTACAAATTATGCCAGATTTATACACAATGTTTTACCACATATTTGATGCGCAAGTTATATTTAATTTTTCAATTCCCTCTTTCAACCGTTCATTGCACCTTTGCGGGAAAAGAATCAAAACCATGGCGGGTAACGAAGCTACAGAGAACATTACGAAGAATACGAAGCCAAATTCCAAAATGCAGAAGGTAAGGACCCAGCTAGTTTGATATTTGGCTGGTAGTGATCCATAAAAGAAAAATCCTGCGCAGGGTGTAATCATATGGACACCAGTAGTTACCAAAAGGAGGGCGATTGCTAAGAGCGGGGTATACAAGATCACAATTTCCGGCAGGGACATCGATCTCTTGGATCTCCTTGAGCTGGGCCTAGTAGCTGCTGTAATAATGTTAAATGTTAATAATTGTTCAAAAAATGTTACAGGCAAACCTCTTTATAAAGACATCCCAAGGGACCACGAATTTATTACCGTTATAGCGAGCGATCGATACAGAGATTGTTCATATACAGTGTTTAATGGAGAAGAGATCTCTGTAACAACCTCTCGCTATAACGTCCATAAATTCGCGGGCCCGTGGGATTCCGTTATAACAAGGTTTGACTGCATTATTAATTAACTTATTATTACAAATAATATCCGTAATATGTATAATGTATGTACAACAGAGCTGTACAGACAAATTTCGCTATAATGGCTGTGCCAACAACTGTAGGAACGGCAGGAGAAAATCGACATCTTCTCTATTACACATTTCATCCACATAAACAATCTCTGTAACGAGCTCTCGCTGCAACGGCCATACATTCACAGTCTCTTGGGATGCCGTTATAAAGAGGTTTGACTGTATTCTGTTTAGTAAATAATTTTTACCTTCTTCCTGCTTAAGTAAATTATTGAAAATGGTCATGGTAATTCCTGGAGTACTAAAACAAGATTGATACCACCACTGAATGGAAACCAGGGAACTGGTTGAGATCATAAGATGAAATGGATACTCCGCCATGATAAAATGCTCTTGAAAAAAAGTCACTTCCCACAACTTCCACAGGAAGAGAAGACACCGACTACACATGTACGTGAACCAGCATTTGCAAATCTTTCTTCGTTTTGAACCTCCAGCCAGTAATGTTAGCTTTGCTTGAGATATGTTCACTTCAAATGGGATGAAACAAAATTTTGAAGCAATATAAAATTGTAGGAGGTTAAAATAAAATATTTTTTTATTCATCCTAAAGTATGTTGTACTATATGTTATTCCACGTACGCCCTTTATTCAACTGCAGCAATCGAGGAAATGGTTAATATTATACTCACTTTTATACCCTGAAAAGCGGAGGATAAAAAACAAATAAAAATTATTTCAAATACTGTATTAAAACATAACTTTTATGCTATTGTGGACCTCATCGACACTTAAATTGATTTCAGTCAGAGCTTAGAACCTTTATTTATTAACTTAAAAGTTAAAATTGAATCGTATTCCAGGTGGATTCAGGCTTATGAATTTTTAATGAATGGTGAACGAGGCAAACTGTGAAGCGTAAATCGCAAATTGGAGTAACTATATAAATGTTCACAATGATTAAAAGGAGTTTAGCATTCATAGAGCGTTTAATAGAAGTAAATTAATGAGGTTTACAGGAGGAAATATTCATAACGATTTAAAAGATTAAATATCCGCAAGGTTAATAGGAGCTAATACTTATGAGGAAGAATATAAGAGTAAATATTTTCACAATCAACTCTATAAATAATTAAATATTGACCGCTATAAATTATTCCACAATGCTGAGGTTCACATTTTATTCCACGGAGCTACTATTATTTCCTTCTTTATCTTGCTATTTTGGGAATTCCTGGACAGTAATCGATGAAAACCTCAATTACACGGTACAACGGCATGTAAATGTATTATTATTTATTTATTACGAGTTTGTAAAACTTTGGATTGAACTTAGTGTGCAGCTTGATGTTAGGTGATAGCGGGTAGTGGTAGTGATGCCAAAGGTGATGAGGGTTATGCCATGAGTCGCGAATGGAAATAAGGTGTAGATACAAAGGTAACATAGACGAAGGTCTATCTCTGAAATGCATTAGCATAAACAATTAAAGTACATTTGTGAGATTACAACCCTCACACTACTCCCCCCCCCATAACCGGGTGTCCTCGTCCGTGAAGGTAAGGCTCGGGTAACAAGGCAAAACAAAATTTTTGCAATAAAAAGTAAGTACATGAGTAAGTACGGGAGCCAAGACCACTTCGGATTCGACACCAAAATTGCTACACTCTCACGTCAATCCTACTGAATGGGACAAAACCCTGGTCCGGTCTCTGCTCACGTCCAGACTCCTATCCTCGACTCCTAACTCATCTAGCACAACCGTTATCCCCAAAGCAGGCAGTGTCTCAACGTCCGTTACCCACGAAGCATGGGACAATACACCGATCGTCACCATGTCCCTTGGGCTCCGAATTGGAACAATAAATGGATCGCCAGGCCTGGCATCAAAGAACAGTCCTTCTGTCTTATTCACAGGAAACAGCACTTCCTCCGGTACTGTGTGAGAAAAAAATCCACCGACGGTGCATTGTACCCCGTTCCTCTACCAAATGTGTGATGTGTGTAGATTGATGGTAGGTGATAGCGGGTAGTGTTGCCAAAGATGACCAGGACGCTTGAGTTGTGTGTGCTTGAGAGAGAGAGTGTGAGTGACTTTAATGGTGACTCGTCAGAGTCGAGAGTAGAACTTAAGTGTAGATACAAAGGTGAGATAGACGAAGATCTATTTCTGTAATGAATTAGCATAAACAAGGGATATTTCCAAGGTTACAACTCTCACAACGTTCTCAAAGTTCCTGAAGTTTCAAACTGGACATGCGTAACAAGTTGGGCCGTCTATTATTATTATGATAGTTAAAATTTTAAAAAGTTTTGTTCCCATTTAAAATATTATTACTTTCTCATTATTATTTCAAGTTATATATTCAAATTATCAATATTAATTTATTTTTGCCCTGGTGAAAAAGTTGTGACAATTTTCTTCAAATCTCCTCCACTTGATGTGTTCATTTTGTGGGGATTATTTTGAAGTGGAATTTCAGTTGCGGTGCTTTTGCCTAATGTTTTGGGTGTAACTGTTGTTGATTTTTCTATAATAAAATATGTAGAAAATTATTAGTGATTTATTTAGGATTTTCCTAGGATCAACTATTTACCTCTGTTCCCATAATAATATGTACATAATATACTTGTGTACAAGTAAATATTACTGCTTTACCTTCCAAAGATGTAGGCACGCTTGTTGTAGTTTTACTTTCAGTCAGTTTTTCATTCACTCCCTTCAATAATAATTCTGGATTGGGAATAACAGTGGATGATTTTGTAGGTTCATTATTTCCAAGGACATTTTTGTTGCTAACTGTGGAGCTGGAAACTGGAGTTGAATTACTAGGAATTGGGGTGGAGCTTTCAGCCTCTGTGAAGGGTCTTCCCATTTTAAATGTAACTGAAATAATAATAAATTATTGAAATCAGCCAGAATTATTAAATAACTAAAAAAATTTTTAATTATATCTAAAAGTTATTACTACGTTCTAATTTTTTAACAAAATAAAACGAGGATAAAGATAGATTTTATGTGTAACTTTAAATAACACAATTGATTGTACCCAAGTGGATTCTTACCTTTTCCATTTTTATCTCGGAACATATTGCGATAATTTGAATTATTTTGCAGCCTCAACGTATTGAAATT